>CM032165.1:40853373-40975432 GCA_018901935.1 Pugionium cornutum
GTGTGCGAGGGATGCTGGTCCAAATAAATTTGTCGGGAGTGGCAGATCAGGGATGCGTATGCGAAGCAGGAGCCCTGGGAAAGGGCAATTTGGTGCCTGGGATTCCAGACGTCGCTTCTCCTCACCTATTTACAAAGGTGGTCCATATGGTTTTGGACGATCCCATCCTAAAACTGTTGTGGAGGGTCGAGTTATGATGAATGTCTTTGATCAGCCAGGTCCTGGGCCAGGTGCACATGGCTATGTTCGTCGGCAGTTCACAGATGGAGGGTACCAGGGTCGGTTCAGAAGGTTCCCAAGTGGTGGCGGGAATCGTGATTTCAGAGGTATAGATCGTCCCTCCTGCCATCCTGGTGATGCTTACGACTATCCAATTCGCATTCACAACAACCGGATGAACGGTAGGAGAGAGAGAAGCAACTCCCCTCCTGTCTTCAGAAGATTGCACAACCCACAATCAAGTTCTAGGTCCAGAAGCCGTTCCCCAGTCTCATGGAACGGGCGGAATAGATCTCCTACCGGGTTCAGGGCTGATGAAAACAGGATGGAAAGAGTGAGGTTGCCATTCCAGAAGCGGTTTCCGGTTGAGCAACAGATGGGATTTATGTCGTCACCAAGAGACCAGCGAAATTCGAGGTTTTTCGATGGGAGAAACGATAATGTTGCTAGTGAGAATCATCATAATAACTTGAGGGGTAGAAAATCGCCGGCAGGAAGGATGTTTAGACAAGAGCAGAGGTATGACAACATGAGAAGGGTGAATTCAGATAACAATCATTTCAGACCATTTGTGCGGCATAACAATAGAAGGTTTGGTGATGGTGGTGGAAGCCTAGGAGGAGGGTGTAAATATGAGGGAGCAGGGGAGGAAAAGAATGGGAACAAGTATGAGATGGTGCACCACCGGCCTCCGCCTGGGCGTTTGGAGGTAATGGAAGAAGACGGTGACAACATCCGAAGGTTTAGATTAAACGCAGCACAACAACACTCAGTTGTTTCCAACAACAATAACAAGAACGAGGCATCATAATAAATAGAGTAACACTTTTCACTCTTTTTGTGTTTGGTAGGTTCTCTTTATCATCATTTTTGGTCTTTCGGTGGTTTTCTTTTTAAGGGAGACCAGATTTTAGTGTTTAGAGTTTACCTCACGTTTACTCTAGAGGGCTTCTAGATTTTGTTGATGTTTGTTCTCACTTCCCTTCTTGGAAAATAGTTTTGTAGAAAAGAAGAAGAAAAATGAAATCTTTCTGCAAAACATTCATCATATCTTTATTTTTTTGTCTAAATCTTATTAGGATGCTGAGTTGGTATCATTTGTCTGTTTGATAGGATATATTATACAAACTAAAGTGTAACCAGATGATGTATATGATGAGGCATACATCAAACTGAGAGCTCATGTCCAATAAATCTTCATAATATAGTATAAATCCTTTGTTGTACCAACCATGACAAATCAGCGATTGGGTCAGGGTTTCTGGTAAAAGCGGGGATACTTGAAACATGAACTGGTCCACTTATACTATTCATCGAAAAAGGCAAACCAAAATATGAAGTTATTGCAGTTGTAACCAGGTTGTAACCGTCGATTAGCATTCCCATCCTTTTCTTTATTAAATGCATCTGTAGAATGTTAACACAATAGTATGTGATCGATTCATGTTTTGTCTTGATTTATACATGTAAGTTATGTAAATCAATATTCAACTCAAACGAGGGCATGGTTGTAATCATGGTAGTGGAATGTCTTGTATATGAAGTGTGATAGCCATTTGGAAGCCGCAAAACTTAAAACAGCCGCCACAACCACCACGATTCTTGCTACATTAGACATTGTGATTTGCTTTGTCACGGCCATAATTCCGATCAAAGCAACCGATGCAATTTGCAAGATCACCTCTGCCGCCTTGAGATATTTGTGAGCTTTCTTGCAGCTGCTGCAGTTCTCAACATGCGACCAATACCTGAACACAACTTTGTTTTTTGTAACTTTCTCTTTTGCTTTTTCGAAAATCGCAAGGCAGAGTACAAAATTGATGCTGCTTACTATACTATTATTATACTCTCAGGGGACCGTCGATTTACTACTAGTAGTTATAGTACGAGCTTTTATCAAAATTCACAAAGAAGATAAAGTAACCTGTCGAAGAGCTGCTCTCGAGGAGGCGTAGGAGGAAGAAGAGATGGATCAAACTTTCCTCTCCAGTCTACTTGAGCCCCACTGTATTTGTTATACCATCTCCGGAATGTAACCACAAGAGCATCTGACTTAGTTGGGATAAAGCAAGCTTTTTGCCAGTTTTCAGGGCCTCTCTCCAGTATCTTTCGCTCCTGCACACAACAAAATACAAATCAGTCCGGTGTATGATCACCATCTACTTCACAATAATGTGTGGATTAGACTTGGAATTACCTCAACATGAAGCAGGTGCAAATCTGAGTCTAGAATCTTGTTTTGACCAATGTGAAACACCCATCTAGGAACAATCTTATCAATAATTACACCAAAATTTCTAGGGAACGTCCATATCAGCCTACTGCGACCTGGGCTGACCGGAATGCATATAAAGATCAAAGACAATCTGCGCTTTGACAATGCCGCCTAGATGCAACACCACACACTTAGAGAAAAACAAAAGATGTGAATCTAAACAAGAAATATCCAGATACACGTTTTGCCTTAAAAATCTAACACCTTTTCAGATGGAGCTGGCGTGACAGACTCGTTTTCCTTCTCCTGTAAAGGGTCTGTGGAAGCGCGATACACACACGGTGCAATAAAATTAGCATAACCCCATTCTTGTTTTGCAAAGAACCCTTCGTTGTCTAGTCTTTTTATGGTAATCTCGAGTGGTTTTCCCCCTTCTCTGTCGATCTTCTCTGCAAGAAAGTCTGAGAGTTGGTACTTGGACATAAAACATTTTAGATAAAACTGATTGAAATACAAACTTATTATTTGCCTTTCGGTTTGGCAATCCGCATTAGTCCATAATGTGCATAGGGAACATGAGCTGGGTCCATGAGGTTTTCCACCAAGACATCATACCTGAAAGATTTCAGATTTACAAGAAGATTTACACATAGCTTGCTCTAAGACATGAATGGAGAGTTCCCAAATATAGTTTTTTATTGAAGTGTTGTACATTCAACAGCACAGCAGCCCAACCTTTCAACGTGACAGAAAATGAAGAATAAAAATGTATTTTTTAGGGACTGAGACTTATTAGAACAAGAAAAGATAAGAATTTTTGGTTATAACCCGTAAGGAATGTCTCGATTAGCCATCAACTTAGTGAATGATGGGTCTTCTAACTCTGGAATGTAAGGAGGCTTCTTAGTTTCAAGAATGTTTTTGTAGTTTGGATCACTGTTTGGCCAAAACCAAATGATCTCATGCTGCACAGTACTTGGGTAAACAGCTACACAAGCTTGCTTGAAAGTGTGGACCTAAATTTTGCAATTATCAAAACATATCATTGATCCAACCAAATACACAAAAAGAACCCAAATTTGACTTTGTTCTTCATAACAGAACATATGAGAATTATACCGGAGGTCCATCAGGAGGTGCTTGAGGTATGAGCTTGCAATCGCCGGATCCGTTGAAGCACCATCCATGGTAGACACACTGCAATCTCCCCCACTGATCAATCCTTCCATCGGATAAGGGAGCAAGACGGTGGGGACACGTGTCTTCCATGACTTTCCATTGGTTCTCGTTCCTGTCCCACCAAACCACCAAATCAAGCCCCATAACTTTCTTCCCGTGTGGAACCTTCTTATCCAAATCGCAAATTGGCATCACTGGGTACCAATTAGCGTACCAATCAAACTTTTCCGACCCGGATTCGGATTTCTTATCAGATTCCGGAGTAGAATTCGTCGGGGTAACGGTTGGTGAGGATACTGCGGTTGTAAATCGATTGGATATCGGCGGTGAGGAATTAGAGAGAAGGGAATATGGAAGAATTGGTCTTGGAATGGGGGATGAGCTTCTGAATCTAGATTTAGGTTTGAGGATTCGGGGCGATGAAACAGTGCATGCTGCTAAAGCAGCTTCCATGGTGGAAATTTTGTTTGGAGTGTGGTGGTGACTACAGGAGAAGGAATCTGACCGAGCTTCGTTTGTTCTTGTAATAACCAAACGGTTCAGATTATTAGTTGACGATGTCAGTCATTTTAATTTAACGATTAACGGTTTAGATTTGACGTGATAAAACCGGTGACGTGGCTTGATGAAATTGATATGATATTTTTCTGTTTCCTCACATAATTACTAACGATTTGTACTTTTTATGTGCTATCAGTTTCTTACCAAATATCATATTTACTAGATTTTGACCAAATATCAAATATCAACAAAATATTCTTACCAAATATCAAAAAAATATTTACAAATAATAATTAATTATTTATTTTGTTAATTTAAATTAGATATATATATAATTTATCTCATATTTAAAATAATGTTTTAAATTTTTTTAATATTGATTATGAAAATAAAATAGATAATAAAATCGGATTATACAAATAGATTTAAATTGTATCTATTTTGGATAAAAATATACATATGATAAATATTCAATTAAACTAAACTTTTGTTTTATATTTTGTTTGACTAATTTTTTAAAATTTATATTTTGTTTTATATTTTATTTACATTTTATGACAGAATACATTGTATGTCGAAATATTAGGAATTTACATATAATATACTGTATAATGGTAATTTTCGTAAATACTCTAGTAAATTATGTCTTAAATAATATTTTTCTTAAATGTTCTAATAGTGTGACACATCAGCGTGATATACTTATAAATCACACGTCAACATAAGGTTATTTTGTTAAAATGATTCTCAGTTAATATAGATATAAATTTTATTAGTTGTTTTATTTACTCATAAAATAAATATATTGTTATCTCATGAATATAACTTGTTATTTGCATTTTTATTTATAAAATTAAAAGAACCTAGAATTGGATAAAAATATTAACAACAAAAATACAATCAATATTTAATTTTGCAATCAAATAATTCAGAAGTAAACAATTATTTTAGATTCAAGTAGAAGATTAGGCCAAGTACTGAGCCGGATAAGCAATTTATGGGGATTCAAAAGTGAACCGGTTTACTGAAAGAGACAAAGTGTCGGTTGAACGGTTGACCGGTTGCGTGTAGAAACGACGTCGCTTGCTCGAAACATAAGTAAAGCAGCATATTCGGTTTCTTCATCTCCCACGTCTGAAACCGAGAATCGGGAGAGAAACAATCTCTTTCCCTTTAGATTAGAATCTAAGAACAGTAGTTGTTCTCTATTGTCATTTCGGAGAGATCTAGTAGTGGGATTTTGGTGAAGAATATTTGATTTAGTTGGGTTTCCATCTCCATTAAACTCTTGAGAGAATCTGAGAGCTCTTTTTTGGTAGGAATTAGGGTTCTGGTACGATAAATAATGGCGGAGGTTATTCTGCACATATACGATGTGACGAACAGTGGATCGGAAAAAACTAACAACACCATTCTGCAGATTAACAGGTTCTTCAAAGACGGGATCGGTCTAGGCGGCATATTCCACAGCGCCATTCAGGTAACTTCACTGCCTTCGATCTTCCTTTCTAGCCTGTAATTGACTGCATGTTGTGCAAAATATGCGTTCTGGATTTTGCCGGATACTTTCTTGGTTCGATCTGTGAGGTTTTAGTGTATTTGCTTATTATGGTCTAAGATCCAGAACTTAGTTCCCTTTTTTCTCAACTCAGGATCTCAGTTTCCTAGTAATATTGGAAACTTTTCATGGGAAACTGGGTACGATATATTTATGAATGGCTTATAGCTATCTGGAGACTTGTCATAATCAATGATGCTCACGTTTACTTTATTGATCTTTGACCTATGCCAAAATAATCCAAAAGATCACGTTCACATTTTATTCACTACAATTTGGTTAGAAATTAGACCGCTGAAAAAAGCCACTGTTAATTGTGTATTCAAGTGCTGAATCAACGAAACTACGAGCACTTGACTTTTGATGTTACTATTATTACTATATTAATAACTGTATGTTTTAGACTTGTGTATGTTACATTTGATTATCTTTCTTTCGTGGCTTTGTTAGCTTTTTAGATGCCTTTGATCAATATTGATTCACAGAGAAGAGTAATTCACTGGCATCTTTTATAAATCCGTGCAGGTATATGGAGACGATGAATGGTCTTATGGGTATTGTGAGCAGGGAACTGGTGTATTCAGCTGTCCTAGTAGCAAGAATCCGATGTACACATATCGCGAGAAAATTGTTCTTGGGAGGACAGATTGCACAATCTTTATGGTAAATCAGATATTCCGTGAGCTCAGCAGGGAATGGCCAGGACACACATATGATCTGTTGTCAAAAAATTGCAATCATTTCTGTGATGTACTCTGTGATAGGCTTGGTGTGCCAAAGCTCCCAGGTAAAGCCATTATTTGGGAATCTGTCTTAAGAACTAGTGTGTGTATGTGTTTGTGTTAGTCTTCAAGGCATATGTGACTTTTCGGGTTCTGTCTCTTAAAAGGTTGGGTGAATCGCTTTGCCCATGCTGGCGACACAGCCTTGGAAGTGGCAGGAAACACAGCAATGCGGGTGGGTTCTCTCTCGTTTTACTTATCTGCAACCTAAATGCAACATTTTGGGTGTTTAAATCTTGTGAATTGAGATTTTGCAGATAAAGCAAGCCAAAACTGAACTAGTATCAGCTAGTAAAGTTGCTTATCGCTTCCTTTCGAATGTTACCTCAAACGTAACCAATAGCTCTCCACAACGGCCTGGAAACCTCAACAATGCTGACAGTGGGAACTTGAAATTGCAAGGTAGTTGGTTAAAAGGGATACTAAACACTGCCAAACCTTCCACAAGTAGAGAAAGAGAGAGCATAGATGAAGATGCAATCACCAATCAGCAGAAACCGAAACAGAACCGTGACTCTGAGGTTCTACTGTTTCAGTAGCAACCGCAGCATTCATTCGGTTAATTGTATATCCATCGGTCCAAAAGTTACTCATCTGTAATTCTGTATCCATTATACTTTGTATTGCCACTGGAACCAGTTTTTGTTTTTGTTTCTGCGGAACTTGTAATTTTGTTAAGAAGATATTTTTCAACACGTTAAACAGGTTCTTACTGGCAAGTACCGAGCAAGTCTCAGAATGTGCATTTTCAATGGATTTATAAAGAGAATGTGATAAAATTTAGGTGCAGTTGAGATATGAAGAGATCGAAAATGCATGATAAATAGAACTCGCAAAGCGTCTGCATATTTATTACAGGGGAAGAAAATAAAGTACAACGTCTAACGCCAAAAAGCAAAACAACCGAGCACATTTTCACACCCAAGCAACCAAAAGAGCTTTTGGAATAAACAGCAATTTGCTACTTATAACATAGCAAATTCTTATTTTAGCAACCAAATCTGGAATCATGGCACTTTGTCATCCCCGGAACCTCCCATTAAACACAAAGGCATTCCCGTCTGTGTTTTCAGATATTTGTAGCGACGAGACAGCCTGAGCAGCAATCAAATCAGCTGATATTTCCCTGTTATCCCAAGCATCCCTCGTAAATGGCGACCAGTTACTATCTCCCAGTCCATAACCGTTTGACACAAACCCAATCCCTTGAACCGCATAGCTAGCACAGCTCTGGCGAGGAACATAGTTGGTTCTTTCACCTCTAAGAAGATCAGTTGTGAAACCCTTTTCTTCGCCAAGCATGACTCGGGATGAATAATCGGAATCTTCGCCCAGTAAGACGTGCAGAGCAACAGCCTCTGCAATTGCGGCCCCTTCTTCATCTAACCTTTGTTGTTCTTCCAGTTTTTTCTGCTTCTTCTTTTCAAGCTCAGCCCGGATGGCTGCAGAAGTAGCAAGAGCTTTCTCCAGACGTCTCTTTTTCTTCTCTGCTTGTTTGATACGATCAAATTCGTCTTTGCTGTGTTTCTTCTTCACTTTCCTAGCGACTGGCTGAACTTGCTTGCACACAGCTTGATCCATAATTTCTTGCTATAATTCTGTAACTCTAACTAAATAACTGTACTAAACTCACTGCTGTCGTAAAGGATCTCAAGAACTACACCCACTCTGGTACATAGGAATACCTCATCGTACGGACAATACAATCCCAAACAGAAACAACTGGAGACAGCTGGAGCGAGACGTTGTAGGAATTTGCAGATTTATCCTTTGGAATCATTCGTCCTACTTTCCCATACCCCTTAGAATCGCCCATTTTCTGCATTGACAATTTACTTGGTTAGGCTGAACTGCATAAGCGAAACTCAGAAGCTCATAACATCAAACTTAAGCAACAACATATTTTTAGGCCCCAAAGATAGCACTCAACACAAGCTAACATCTCTAGATGCACAATATGCGGCCAAAACAATTGTTCTAGCGACCTAAAAAGACACCAATTCCTAAAGGAAAAAAAACAAAATCAGCTAACAGTTTATATAGATTTGAACACAGTCGGTCAACGAGAGAGCCTTATATGCTTCAAACAAATTTAAACCTAATAATCTAGATAACCCCAGAGTAATATCAAACTTCATGAACTACAGCAAAAAAAAATTCGGAGAAAGAGTTAATTCTACGGCAAACTTCAACTTAATCCTCGGCGAATTACTCGCGAGGCCTCAATTAGACTAATAGCACCAATTACACGAAATTAACCGACAGAAACCAGATCTGCCTCAGAAACTCATGCCAGATCAAACTTTAACTTTAGTTTTAACAAGAACACAACAGAAATAATCGGATTTAGCCGACTAATTAGGTTTAAACCCATAAAAATAAGAATTAATTGGGTTACTTATGAACCTAATCAAAAAATTGTGACAAAAGAAGTCAATTCGATTAAAAAAAACTACAGAAGTTGAAGATAAACGAAACAACAAGATGAATTAGAAAAGTAAAAGGAAGCAAAAAGGTGATGAAATTCTTCAATCCAAACCTCTACAAAATGGCATAGAAGCAGCTGCCTCAAAGAACTCTCTAGAGTTGCTGTTTGGATGCAGAGGCAAGAAAAATGAGAGAGATCACAGAGTCGAGAGAGATCACAGAGTCGAGAGAGATCACAGAGTCGAGAGAGATCACAGAGTCGAGAGAGATGATATTTTAATAGATCGTAGTATCAAAATAGACGAAGACGGAAAGGATAAGAGGATATTACAACAAGAAGAAACGTAGCCCGTCTCTATTTTATCCAATTAAAATATTACACGTGTCGACTAATTTATGACTTTTTGTAATGCAAGTTTTCAATTGGGACTTTGAGACTTGGACGGTGCGACCTCGTCTAGTGGGACCCAGCACGAGTATCATGGCTACTAACAGCCGTTAGATTCTATGTGGACTTCCTTCGTTTTTGCCGGCTGAGATTACACTACACTTCCAACTTTGCAAAATGACAATTCTTGAATTTCAATGATAGACCCAGAAATGTACAAGTGTCATATTCTCTTACATTCCAATAAAACTAGATTCATAGCAGAGAAAAAATATTAGTAAATTATATTTTATTAGTAAATATAAATTAAATATTTATATAATTTTAATTTTTATTTAAATTTAATTTTAATATTAGTTTTTTGTATATACAAATTAATAAAAGAAAAATAATTATTTTTACGAATTTAATAATATTTTTTTGTTAGCTTAATAAAATATATTAATTTTCTAACCAAATTAATAACAATGATATTTTTATAATTATTCTAATAAGTTAAACTCATTTATATATTTATTTAAAATTTATTGTAATTATTTTATTAATAACACGTCAAAATAAGGTTATTTTATTAAAATGTTTCTCAAATAATATATTAGGGATTACGGTAGTAATTTAAATATATTTATCTTTATTTAAAATTATTTATAAAGTAACGTATAAAATTTTTAAAAAAATAAAAATTATTAATTTTGCAAATATAATAATATTTTTTGGTTAGTTGAATAAATTATATTTATTCTCTAACCAAATTAATATCAGTGATATGTATTGTAATTATTTTAGTAAGTTAAACTCTTTTATATATTTAAGCTGAAACTCGCTGTAGTGTTGACACGTCAGCCTGATATTTTTGTTATTAACACGTCAAGATAAGGTTAGTTTGTTAAAAAATTTCTCAAATAATATATTAGAAATATTTACACAAATATATAGTTTGATAATACACAAAAGGCGTAACAGATTTTTCCGAATCTAATTAGCGGATTCTGCATGTGCATTTTAATGAATATTTTGGATGTTACCTCAAATGACTCCAATGGCTCTCCTCTGGAACCCTCAGCAATTCAGACAACGGGAACTTGAGATTGCAAGGTATTTGTTTAAAAGGTATAATTAACATTGCCAAAACCTTCAACAATAGAGAGAGAGAGAACAAAGATGAAGATACAATCACCAATCAGCCGAAAGAGAACCGTGACTCTGTACCATAAAGCATTTGGTTAACTATACAATCCAATCGGTAGGAAAAGTTACACACACTATTTTCTTCATCTGTATTCTTTTGTAGCACCATGGAACCTATATAATTTTCAGCAGAATGTGTGATTTTGTTAAGAATATTCAACGCTCGGTTACTGGAAAGTCTCAACACATTCGTACCACTTGAGTGTTTATCAAGAAAATGTGTTGTAAATTTGATATGAGGCGATCCAGAAGGTATGCTGTATACAGCTGAGAACGCACTTGCAAGTTGTGATGTTACAAAACAACGAAGAATTTTCACACCCAAAAAGTGCTTCTAAGGCAGAAAAAACTTTAGCAACCGAATTTGATATTGGTCATCCTTGGAACATCCTATTGAAGACAAAAGGGTTCCTAACAACGTTCTCAGATATCTGTAGGGTCGAGACCGTCTGAGCAGCAATCAAATCTGCAGATCTTCCCATGTTGTTATGCCAAGCATCCCTCATGAATGGGTTACATGGCACTGACCAGTTACTATCTCCTAGTCCATAACGGTTTGACACACACGAAATCCCTTGAACAGCATAACTGCCACAACTTTGGCGAGGAACATAGTTGGTTCTTTCACCTCTAAACAGATCCATTGTGAAACCAATTTGCTGGCCAAGCATGATGAATAATCAGAATCTTCTCCCAGTAAGACGTGCAGAGCCACAGCTTCTGCAATTGAAACCCCTTCTTCATCTAACCTTTGTTGTTCTTCCAGTTTTTTCTGCTTCTTCTTTTCAAGATCAGTCCTGATGCTGCAGAAGTAACAAGAGCTTTCTCCAGGCGTCTCTTTTTCTTCTCTACTTGTTTGATACGATCAAATTCATCTTTACCGTGTTTCTTTTTCACTTTCCTAGCGACTGGCTGAACTTGCTTGCACACTGCTTGATCCATGATTGCTGGCTATAAATATAACTTAATAAACTCGCTGCTGTGGTAGAGGATCCTCGAGAACTACACCCACTCTGGTATATAAGAATATCTCATCGTGCAGACAATACAATCCCAAACGTTATAAGAATTTGCAGACTTATCATTTGGAATCCTTCGTCCTCCTTTCCCACACCTCTTAGTCTTGCCCATTTTCTACATTGAAAAATATATCGAAACCTCTAAGCAATGGCATAGAAGCGGAAACGTTAAAGAACTCCTTTGAATAGCTAATTTGACAATTTCTATTTGAGGACTTGACCAGTAGTCCGGTTTAACCGATGCTTCCTCGTAATAGAGCTATGAACATCTCTTTTTTTCTAAAAGTCTTGAATCGTGGATCCAAACATATGGACAATTGAAAGCTTGAGAATTCGAAGGTTCATTAATGTTAAATTCGAGATCAGTAGCCTAATATATCAAATTATCTTGAAAAAGAATTCAAGAATTGCATAAGCTTTTCGAAGAAAGCAATATTTCAACTTCTTCCTCAGCAAGCAAACCTACAATAGTCTATAGCAACAAGCGACATACTTACACGGCAAGAATTCTTCTTCTTGGGATTCACCCATATGTAAGTTCTATAGACCCATTTAAACAGTTTTATGCATTTTTCCAATTTTCTTTGGTTAAACCTATTTTCATAAATTTCAGTTACTATGTATAAGTAGAACCGGCCCTGAATTTAACAGGACCGCAAACTAAAAAAATAGATCGTTTTATACTACAAAAAAAAATTGGACCGTTCTAATTCTTAAAATTTTTTGTTGTTACAAGAAAATAACTTACTTTTATTTATCATTTGTGCTATGAATATTTTTGAAATAAAGACTGATTTTTTTATATTAATAGTGAGAGTCGTAAGCACGAGCTTGCTTTGCTTGGGTCCAGACCCGATTGTTGTGTGTATAACTTATTTGTAAAATCTTTCCTATTTACTACCGTCCACTGCAAGTGTTTTTCTTTGATGGGTAAGATTTTCCTTTGTTTTCTGTGTTTTTGTCCAAAAACAAATCAGTGGATTTTAGCTAAATGTGGGTAAGACACGTAGCAAACTGGGACACTACAATTACAACACGTGTAACATTCTTTAGTATTGTCATAATCACAGAATGATCATTTTGGTTCGTCGAGTGGTGAGAAGGCATAACATTCATCCACGAATTAAAAAGACTTAAAATAAAACGAAGAAATCTTTACGATACAAACGTGTAAAATTTGTATTGATTAGGTCATTAGTGGGTTTTATTGGTTATTATACGTCAAAAGAATACCGAACTTCCAATTTGACTAAATAGAAGCTATCATCGACTTTTTCTATTGCATTTGTTCATTTTGATTGGATAGTGTAATGAAGTAATAACTTCCACGTAATTAGAATTGGTGAGCAATAAAAGGCCTGTCAAGCGGGTCAGACCCGCTCCGCCTGACCCGCCCCGCGGCAGGTTACATATTTTTTGCATAAAACTTTTTTACCCGCAAAACTCGCGAATCAATTTTTTCAGACCCGCACCCGCCCCGCATTAATCAAGCGGGTCCCGCGGATTAGCGGGTAACCCGCTTCATTTTTCAAAAAATTTTAAAAATTTTAATAAATTTAATTAAACTAAAATATTTAATAAATTTAATTAAAATAAAATATTTAATACATTTAATTAATATTTTTAAAAATATTTAATAAATTTAATTAAACTAAAATATTTAATAAATTTATTTAAATTAAAATATTTAATAAATTTAATTAAAGTTTCTAAAAATATTTTAAATAATTTAATTAAAATATTTAATAAATTTTATTTGTTTGGGTTTAAATTAGTTTGGGTCTAAATTAGTTGGGCCTGAATTTGATTAATTTGATTGAGCCCAAAATTTGCGGGTACCCGCTAACCCGCAAATTAAAAAATTGCGACCCGCACCCGCCCGCTCTAAATAATACTCGACCCACACCCGCCCCGCATATGCAAAAAAAATTTTCACTCGACCCGCACCAAACGAGGTGGGACCCGCGGGTAAAGAATCATATTGACATGGTTACTGAGCATTAGGAAATATTGTGATGTATCCATCCACTGAGTTAGTTATAATGGATAGGGTAACTAGGCATGTAACACGTATCCATAACTTTACCTTTAAAAGTATACAATTGATTATTTAAGATGTACTTTTCAAGATTTCATTTTATGTTTTCAAATACCATTGAAATTAGTTAACAAACCAATATGCAAAAACAATGGCCAGATGGGAAATATATTATTTTAAGTAAAAATCAAACCTAACTTAGCACAATTGCTTTAGTGATGTAGGAGGAGCACTAATTTTTGTGTAAGCTTAAAATCAATGTCTAACCAGCATAATGCTTTCGTTTGGTTCTTAATTCAAATTTACCTTTGATTTGAAATTTTTTTTCCAAATCTAGCATTATAAAATTAATTTTTCAAAAATAGTACAAATACTTATGTGAAAATAATTATTTATTCTAAATAAATTATACATAAACTTAAAGTATCGTATTTGGGTTCATTATTTCCAATTTAAGATTTAATTTTTTTCTATTACAATATAGTTTTAATGCATTTTAATTTTAAATTTGTACTATTATTAGAAATTTAAACTAATGATGTTACTTTTGGAACAAAAACATGAAAAAATACTATTTTAGACATTTTTTCCTACAATTCAACTTTATATATTTGAAATCAAAATCGGCATAGATGATTTATCAACATAAACCGTATTTTACATCATGACCCAAAAAAAGACTAAAAAATGGGATTTAAAACTCGAGTTTAGTCAAGAACTCGATCCGGATCCAGAATCGGAATCGGAACCGGAACCGGAACCGGAACCAGAACCGGAACCGGAACCGGAACCGGAACCCTTTTTGTATAATTTGATTCTCCGACTAATCTCTTTGTCCAATTCTTCATGTCCCCCAACTTCTTCCAATTCCTGCAACTCACCAGTTCAAAATCAGATTATTAATTAAAAGCCAATAACAAAGAAGATTGATAATCTAAGAAAATCAAGTAACTTGCCTTTGGTCCAAGAAACAGTCCATATGGCACGCCATCGAATTTGTCTGTGTGATGTAGCTGAAACACACAATCATGCATGAAATTATTTCTATCTTCGGAAGGGAAGCCTTTTAATTATGTCGTTGACCGAAGAAGTTACCTGGTGAGCGGCGGCGACCTTTCGGAGATAGGGGAAGTCGGCGATAGGACCTACAGGGAACCGCTTGTGCACCAAACCATCGTGGACAAACATGTAGGCGATTCCAAACACAGTTATTCCTAACCCCTGTTTTACGAGGAGAGAGAGAGACAACACGTGAAAACAAATGCAAGCCAACGAATCATTTGTCATCACATGAATCGAAGATCTATTTTCTTTACTTAGAAAAATACAAATACATCGAGACAAAGAATTATACTGCAAGAAAGCTACGTTTGTAATTAAAAGTCCCCAAACTTTCCTAATTCTGGTTATTTGTTGGTAATGACTCAGTAGAGAGAGAGAGAGAGAGAAAGAGAGAGGGGGAGAGGGAGGCTTACGGCGCCAAAGCAGAGACCAGGAATGAGTCCTTTATTGAAGAAACCATAAGAGAGGAGACCAATCGCAGGAAGAGCGTTAACTATGGCGAACACATCGTTTAATTCAAACGGCCCTTCTCTAGGTTTGTGATGAGACTGCAAAACAGTAAAAAGAAGAAGAAAAAGAGAGGAAAATAAAATTCAAATGGAAAACTCGGAATGAGAATTTTCTGAGGAAAATTCAAATTAAGAGGTAACCTCATGCATGTGCCATAAAGAAGCGTGCCAGAGAGCTCTATGAGCCCATCTTGCCCAGAATTCCATGCCCACCTGATTCCAAAAAATTCTCCATCAGTGATTTCAGCTAAACTTGTGTTAAGATGATGGATTTTCAGAAATTCTGGATTGAGATTTTTGCTTAGAACTTACAGCAGCACCAAAAGAGAGAGCAAATGTACCGAACATCTCTAATATTGGGATCTCACCTCCCTGAATTTGTAACAAAATACGATGTGAAATTTTCAAAAACCGGGAATTTCGAATTGAGATTTTTATTTTACTGTTACCTCCATTTGCCAAGAGAATCTGTAGTAGACAGCCATAATAGCCATGGAAGTGATACCTAAGCTCGACATCACTGCTGCGACTAAATAAGTGAGCCTCTCCGATTTTTTCCTCTCCAATTTCTCTGCCAAACGAAGCGAGAGCAGCTTGGCGTCTAAGGCGGTGGAACTCGTGCTCTCGGCTTTCTCATCGTTATCAACGGGAAAGTTCTGCCTCCGCTCTTCGACGACGTAACAGACAGAGAAGCCTTTAAATCGGAGAGAGGGAGGGAATCCGGCTACAAATTTAGGGTGGCGCAGGCGGAAGTTGGAGGACAAGGAAGAGCAGAAAGAGCGGTGGAGAGGTTTGAATGTAACGGCTGTTGAGAGTCCTGCTGCCATGGAACCTACTCGGTGATCCCTACTTTGGTGAAGTTTTAACCTTTATGCGAGAGAAAGAGATGTGGTGTTAAATGCGGTGAGGCCACAATTTTGTTTGGGTGGTAAGTGCTGTTTTCTTAAAATAACATTTTTTCCGAAAATATAAGTGAAGGAAAGTACAGTTTCGTGTGACGAAAATTGCCCTCAAGTATTCTTTTCTAGAAATGTCAGTCAAAATGGCAAAAACGTAAAAAACATACAGAGAACAAAAAGACAAACAAAAAAGTTCCACTTCAGACAAGCAAGGAACGGAACGCAACTAGTTCCTTAGAAGTTACACCATTTATGAGCTGATGTGGATGCGTCTTCTCTACGTGGCACTTCTTTACTCGCTAAGACAAATTCTCCTAGTATCTTTAGTTTTTGGTTTACTTCTTATTTATTATTATTTCATTTTTTTCCATTTTGGGACCCCAAAATGTATTAGAGAAGGAAACAAAACTAGTGGCTGCAACTACATAGAAAAGGCTAGTGGCTGTAACTTTGCTCATGGACCATAAGTTACACTCTTTTGCTAATGTTATAACTTTCGGTTATCAACAATTTGCTACAACAGTTTACATTGTATATATGGTTATAATGGTCCTGGCGATCATCTCTCTACTGTCATGAATCAGATTTTTATGTTAAGAACTTCATTGAACAAACCTCCTCTAAATTGACATGAAAAAAATAACAAATCAACAGTCGTGTATCAAAGGAACATATTTGAAGCATCTCAATTAGGGCACTTTTACCAAGATAGAGTATTAAACTTAGGACACGAATAACACAAAATATTGATTTAAGAAACAGAAACTTGAAGTCATGAATTTGCCATAAACATAAGTCTAAAAAGCAAGAAAGGAACAAAACTTTCTTTTCGTCATATCCGAGCATTGAGGAATTATCCGCCGCCCATGGGTCTCTTACCCCTTGGTTTTTTTCCTTTCTGGCCTGATTTACCAGTGGCACTCTTCTTCCCGTTCCTACCAGGCTTGCCTCCTCCACGTTGTCTAGCATCACTCTTCATTCTCCTGTCCACTCTCTTCTGACCTTTCCCAACCTTAACACCAACTCCTTTCTTTGACACAACCAGTTCTTTCTTGGGCTTCCTCGGCTCTGCTGCTTTCTTGTATAGCTTGTCTATCATCTTGTCTTTTGAACGGTCTGATATATCCGTTGTGTCAGATATTGTGTTTGCCTTCTTCCTCACTTTCTCCAATCTTTTCATCGCAGCTCTCTTCTTCCGTGCCTTGGCCTCTGCCACTTTCTTGGCTGGACGAGCATTGATCTCTTTGAACTGAGCTTTCATTGCATTAACTTCTTCTTTCGTAATGGGTTTCATTGGTTGTCTGTGCTGCTTCTCGTCGTCCAAAAACCATTTGGGTAAACCTTCGTCTTCAAACATGTATTTGTTATATGCATCATCAAGCATTTCTTCTCTCTGCTTCTTCCTTAGCATTTTCTTGGCACAGGCCAATATCTCAGCCTTTGTATGAATATCATCATCAGAGGATGAGTCCGAGTCTGAATCCGTTGCTGGTGTAGCAACTACCTCAAAATCGTCTTCCTTTTTAGAGCTATTAAGCAAGTTCTGATCAGACAACACGCTTTCTTTCACTGCCTTCTGCTTTGACTTGCCGGGTTTAGACAGATTTTTGCTCTGTTTCTTAGTTGGCATTTCATCTTCACTGTCATCTTTTCCCAAGTCTCCTTCTTCCACAGCTTCTGCAAATATATCCTGACTGAACCATTGGTTTGATATTTCCTCCTTTGTTTGGGCCTCTCCATCATCCAGTGGAACCACAAGAGGGTTTGCCTCACCTTTCTCTTCATTCATATCTGAATCGTAATCAAGTTTCATTTCCTCATCTCCATCACCATCCTGCAAAGCCAAAGCAAAAATGTTTAGTTCCAAATGCACTGTATCCAAAAAAATGGAGGTAAGCAATGATAATACCTCCAGCTTCTCAGCGTGCGCCTGCCTAGCACGCTTCCTTTGCTTTGCACTTCCTTCTTTCTTCACCATATACCGGTCATATGCCTCATCAAAAATCTCTTCCATTTGTTCAGTGTATCTGTATATGTTAAAAAGACTATAAGATGAAATAACTGCACAAACTTGAGCAATGTATGACATTCTTCAAACAGCGCTCCATAGTCTACAGAAGAGGTATATGGTTAGCGGCCTGACCTCTTACGTTCTTCATCAGAATCTATGTCACTGTCATTCGAATCATCTGAAACCCCATCACCATGGTCTTCATTCTCACTGTCATTGACATTGCCATTATCATCTTCGTCATTGTCCACTGCCATTAGATCTTTCTTTCCCTGGATGAATAAATAATAATTACGTCTTTACCAACTAATCTGGAATAGAATCATACGTTCAACCAATTGAATTCAGAACAAATAATAGGGATGAAAGGAGCATGCTCTTCCACCGGTGAAATAGTTATAAAAGCTTTCTTCTAATGCCAGTCATAAAAAACAAGGTGTAACACAGAGACAGGATACAAAAATGGAGTACCTTGATCGCAGAAAGAGAGAACAATTCATGGTCTACATAACCATCTTCAAGTGCATCTATCTGTGGACCAGTCGCCTTCCGCGTCTTATCCTGGCAAATCATATCGAACAAAATCAGATCCACCAATATTACCAATGAACACGATGTAGAAAACATTTCTGCATCATTTCCGACAATCAATGGTAAAGGAACTGTAAAAAAGTCTACTATTGGCAACAATACCATTATCTGGTTTACTAAAGAAAATGACCATTTGGAGTATATAAAAGACTTGGGAAGCAATTTGATAGGTTATTTATTAACAAAAGGTTAAAACAACCTTAGCCCGTCGTTTTGCAAGCATCTTCTTTGCTTTTTTCTTCTTGCGGTCTACTGTGTTTGTCAGCTCTTCCAATTCATTGAGTAGTTTATCATCCTCATTTTCCTCATCTTCCTTTTCGACATCAGGTTCCTTTTTAGTTAATTCCTTCTTTTCAGGAGTCAAAGCTTTCCTGATTTGCATTCGCCATCTACAAGGATACCCAAGTTCAATGTCCATAACAAAACTAATATAAATATCCGAATACCAATTCTAACATCCATGGACACCAATTTAACACACCACTTGATTGAGCACTAAAATTTTCAGGCCAAGCATCCGTAGAAATTTATATTTCTAGAAAAACCATTCTTCACCCCACCCAAATAAAATTAAGCAATTCAACAAGGGCTAAATTCATTTGAAGCAAAGCAATATTACTACGTTCCTGTAAAAGCTTAGAAATAAACAAGTGAGGCTTTCAAGACAAAAAAGGTCCATGATGGAGTGACTGACGCAGTTCTTACTTTAAGATATGCTTGAAGTCATTCTTCCCTAAAACAGGGAGATCGTCGCATAGAATTTTAATCTACGCCAGCAAAAAAAAGCAAAAGTTACTCAACACGTGGAAGTCATAATCCTTGATTAGTTAAGATATGGCAAATTACAGAATAGTACCTCCTCAGTAGTCAAATCGTGTTCCTTCAAAGGAAGAGAGGCTTGATCATTAAAGGATATAGAAGTAACTGTGCCAAGAACCTCAAGAGGATTTTCAGACCAGATGAAATCAGCAGCAGATGCAACTTTTCTCAAAATGGACTCTCCATCTTCATACCTGTATATAATCCACATTCATAAAAGTTCATATATAAGAAGAAAAAGAGATAGTGGATGTTGCGTACCCATCACGGTTTCTCTTCTGTTTTGATCCTCCAAGCACATCTATCACCTATAAACACAACAAGTATTAACACAAACTTTAGGGGAAAAGGGACAGTTTGCAGAGAACACTTGAAAACCATATAGGAGTTAATGATTACCTTTCTCGTGGGCTCCGCTGCCTCCTTAAAGAGATGTCTAAAATCAAGAAGACGGGGATCAATCTTTGCGGGAGCTTTGTACTTGAGACCCAAAAGATATGTTTCTGCAGATGCTGAACGACTAGCCGGTGGCTTAAACACCTCAACCTTATCAAACAGCTGCACGAGAAAACTACAAGTAAGAAGAAGAAATCTGGAAAACTTAAACGCATGAAACATAGAGTAACAAGCCAACAATACCTTCCCAAGACAGAACAGCACAGAGTTATAATCTCGTGACCTGAAAACCTAAGATCAGAAAGAGAAACATATTACTGGATGAAATCGATTAAGGGCAAAGAACAAATTCAAATATAAAAATCCGAAAGCAATGATATTTCAGAAGCAGACCTTGGTGATGAAATTCCCTCTCGGAGCTAAGAACTCTGTGGCCAGTTTCACAGAATCAATAACCAAAGCGTTCTGACTCATAGCCTCTTGCGCCCACGCACCACCGACATTCGGAGAACCATCGTGTAGAACAAGATCGAATGCCTTAACACCATGCTTCTCCATCACTTGCTTTATTTTCGACCTACATTCGGACCGTGTGATATCCTGCTGGATAGCGACACAGCCACGCACGGGGGCAATCGGAACAAGATCGATACCGAGAACGAGGCTGCCGACGGGAACTTTCTCAACGGCAACCTGCATCCAACCACCAGGGGCAGCGCAGAGATCGAGAACAGCATTGGATTTGTTGAGAAATTTATGCTTTTCGTCAAGCTGAAGAAGCTTGTAAGAAGCTCGAGAACGGAATCCACGCTCCTTAGCGAGACGATAGTACTTATCCAAACGATGCTTCCCTTTGACCTTACCCATGGTGAGCTTGCTCTAGGCTTTCGGTTGCGCTAGGTTGCGAGTGAAAGAGAAAGATCAATGGAAGAATATAAGCTAAAGCTAAGGTTTAGGGTTTACCAAGTAGCTAAATCCTTAACATTTGTTTCTAATGGGCCTCTATGATGGGCCGTCCAAATAGGTGACTTTATAGATTTGGACCAATAAATTCTTATTCATCCATTCTAGTGATACAAATAATAACCCAATTAAATGTCGATTCACATTTTCAAACAAGAAAACCCATTAAACTGTGAATGTATAGATATTGTATAAACCTAAAATCAGTCAATTCATGTCAAAAAAATATCTCGATTGTCTGATTTATTAATGACTGATGCAAAATATATTTCATTGTTTGTTGAACTCAAATTTCATACATCAACTTTTCTTTTCAATACATTCAGATAAACGATATCAAGAATCCATCAAATATCGTTGATGTGGCGACCACGTATAAGCCGATGTAAAATAAAGTTATAAGATAATCGATTTTTACAAAACAACATCGTTTTATGAATCGAGAGTCGAAAGAGAAATTAATAAGAAAAGAGAATCTAGCGGAAGAAAAACAGTATTAATCACGGTTTCTGCAACTTTTCTAACCATAGCTTCTGTTATTGCAAAGAGAAACAATTATTAGAAACATAATTTTTTAAAAATCATATACATCGGATTTCTAATATAACCCAAATAGCAGTATTGATCAGATTATTTATTTTATTAGGTTATAAAATGACGTCGTTTAATGTGTTATTTTTTATTTAATGAATTTTTGATATGGATTGTATGTATTGGCATGAAAAGAAAAATTAATGTGTGCAATTTGAATTAAACAAATAATGAAATATGTTTTTGCATCTCCATGTAATTAATTAATAAATCGAACATCGATATATTTTTTGAACATGAATTAGCCGATTTTCTTTATATAAAGATGACACCTTCTTATTTTATATTTTAATATGCATATAAAATATGGTGATATTAGTTTCTTACTTTTTTTTTTACTTTCACAGTAATATTTATAATAATAATGCATATAAAATATCTCTCCACAAGTATAGCATATAGCATTCAAACTCTGGTCCGGTAACACTGAAACAACAAACTGTAGTTGGGGTTGAATAGTGTTATATTGTCCCTAAGTTAAAAAAATGGACAAAGCCGACCAGTGGAGGAGAATGGACCAGGCCAGGGTGCTGGACGATGGCGACGTCTCGGATAAAAGCTGAACCACACCTGCGCGCTTGGGTCCCAACAATGGTTTGGTCCCCTTTTCACAACAGTCTTCCCATGTAACTCTCTCAACAAAACACCTCTTTCTGCTTTACTGTTATTCCCTCTTTATTCCTCCAATATTAATACATATAATTTATTGGATATAATTTTTCGCTCTGTTTTTTAGTTATTCCCTATGCATAATATAAATTTTTATCACTAACCCCATTAGGGTTTATTAGTTGAAGCATCTGATATTTTAAAATAACATAAAACTAGATTTTGATACACGTCTACCGTAGGAATAAATATTCACATATAGTAATTAATTATTTATTTTGTTAATGTAAATTATATATATAATTTATCTTATATTTAAAATAAATTTCTAAAATATTTTAATATTGATTACAAAAATAAAATAGATAATGAAATCAGATTATACAAATATATTTAAATTATATCATTTTAGATAAAATTGTAAATGTGATAAATATTTAACTAAACTAAACTTTTGTTTTATATTTTGTTTGACTAATTTTTCAAATTTATATTTTGTTTTATATTGCATTTGTATTTTATAACAAAATACATTTTATGTCGAAATATTAGAGATTTACATATAATATACTGTCTAATGGCAATGTTCGTAAATACTTTAGTAAATGATGTTTTATGTAATATTTATCTTAAAATTTTTTAATAGTATGACACATCATCGTGGCATACTTGTAAATCACACGTCAACATAAAGTTATTTTGTTAAAATGATTATCAATTAATATATTAGGGATTTTATTTTATTTTCCAAAACTACCAATCTTATCTATCTTAAATAAATCACATACAAAATTTGACTTTCAGCTATTAAAAGTTAAAAGAAGAACATCATTTTGCGTTTTAATTTCTTTTAACAAACCTTATATTATTACCATATATCTTCTCTTTTTCTTACAAAACAAATCTTGATTATTTTATTGTAATCAAAATATTCTTTCTAAATGTAAGTATAACCAATGGCGAGGATGCAATAATGATAGATGTCACATTTCTATTAGTTTTAATAATGATGATACTCTCTATCCATTCTAGTTAGATACCTTTCTGTCTTTTTGTGTGCAAAAGTTACTTTCTCAAATCCACTAATCTATTTCTTTTAAAGTTTTCTTGCATCAACGAAAATGAGTTTCAAAAGGATATAAATGCAACACATCTTGATTGCCACCATTCATGGATTAATTCTCATGAGTGATCAACTTCACTCTCATGCAGGTGGTGTGCTGTGCTCTACTTCGGTAAAGCTCAACATTAATCATTCTTCTTACATATTCGATTCACAAGTTTACTGTGAATGACACATAAAATTTATGAACTCTTAACTCACCATACTGTTTTTGTTTTGTGCAATATCGTTAAACATAAGAGAAAACGTTGTATATATGTTGACAATAAAATTCAACAAAGAAACCTCTTAAAAATTATAGTCGTTGTGAATGAAATGATAGAAACAAGAATGAGTAATTGGAGAGTTGGGATCTCAACGTCAGCTTCCACACATGTCTAAGGACAAACGGATATACCATTAGTTTCCAATCATTTTTTCTTCCTCTTTTTCTTTTTAAATTCTTTATTATATCCATTTCTACTTTTTTTTTTATCATTTTTTCATGTGTCCACTATTATATACATAATGTTCGTTTATCAACCAAAATTTCATATGGTTGCGGCTACAGCAGATTGTTGTTCGCTATCTGTCGTAATTTTTTGCGGTTGCGACTGCGACATATTGTTGTTCGTTTAGCTATCGCAGATTCTTGTAGTTGCGGCTGCGACAAATTATTGTTCGTTTAGGTGGCACAACTTTATGTGGTTACGGCTACAATAGATTGTTGTTCGTTTAACTATCGCAGTTATCTACAGCAGACGTAGCGTCCTACGCCACACTTTTTTCGATTGCTGATTAAAACAACGGTACAACTAAAAATTTACGATCAACCGCAACCATAACCGCCGACGGCAGACAAACGAAAAAAATATGTTACAAGCACAGCCGCAGTGGCAGTGTTGAACGTAACCGCAACCATCTACGTCGGCCAAACGAACAAAAATATAATATATCGTCAAAAAATGGATTTGTAAGGCAAATATTAACATCCAAGCCAACAATTTATGTAATCGATTGACCTCTTGTATTAATCTACATTTTCATTTCTTCCATTATGTGGTGGTGGTGATGGAATTCATAAGATCTTTCTTTACATAATAATGGAATTGAACCTATTTAACCTAATAAGTATGTGTGTGGTCGGTATAACGCTGCCTGATTCAACTTAAATTCTCGGATATGAGTTGTGTTTATGCATGAATCTCAGGGAATCACATTCTCATTACATGTAAAGATAATATAACATAAGTAAATACCTAGGAACCCATTAGCTTCTCGTACAAATTAATAAATGTTTAATAATTTTCGATTAAGTGCAATAATGAAGTATTGGAGTTTGATACTTTTGTTCGGTAATTATTCTGCCATAGTGGTTTAGGCCAAAATTAGAATCGGTTTATTGAAAAGATTGATGGATGCGTCATGTGTTTGCAGTTTGCTCGTGGTAAACAACCAGAATACCTGCCCTCTTTACTTTATTTGCTTTAGGGAAAATTCCTATAAAATATTACTAAGTATTTAATTATTTGTTCTAATATACACAACATATATATGGGTTTACATCTTAGTATTTATTAAAAAACACTAAAAACTATTAAAACGTAATTGATATTTTAAATTATTTTTAGACAAAATAAAATGTTAAATTTTATTACCTCTAAATTACTTTAAAAATGTTTTTAATAGCTACTAGCTTTTAAATTATTATTTTGAAATCAGAATAACAATTTAACGTGTAAACATTAACGAAATTGCTATAATCGGAATAATTTATGAAGTTTATGTAGTTTACGTAAGAAAAATATAATTTATGTAACTTATGAAATACCCAAAAAAGCACAGATTAAAATAAGTTTATTCGCATAATTTCGTTTTTGACGGAAGTAAACCCAATATATATAGATATTCAACAATATTTATAATATCTAAGTTTAATATCCATTCTCATTATCGTGTGTTGCAATTGGCATAACAAGATTCTTCACTATAACCTTAACCCATTATTGCATTTTAAAGAATAGTATTAAAATCGACCACTAAAAACTTAAAAAAACTTTATTAAAGTACATAACATAGGCATATAAAAAAAAGACACAAATAAGAAACTACATCTTTATCACTATAGACCAAACAAATCACTTGTTCACTATATTTTATGTGTTTTATAAAAAGGATTCCGTTAATACTAAATTGGCAGAGTCACTAATCACTCATTCGTAACACATTGCTGTTAATTAGAAAATATTATTAAGGGTTTAGTTTCGTCAGTTACACAAATTTATACGAGTAAACTTATTTGCACCCATACTTTTTTGGTTTTCTTTTAATTAAATAAACTATATTTTTCTTTCATAAATTACACAAACTTCATAAATTATTCTAATTACAGAAATTATATTAATGTTTACACGTTAAATAACTACTAAATCTGATTTTAATTTGAAAATCTAGTTTTAACTTGAGTTTATTTTAAAATTAAAACCAGATTTTCAAAGTAAAACAACGTTTAATAACAATTTAACGTGTAAAAATTAACGGAATTTCTATAATTAGAATAATTTATGAAGTTTATGTAATTTACGAAAGAAAAATATAATTTATGTAACTTATGAAAGATCCCAAAATTACGAATAAAAATAGATTTATTCGTATAAATTCGTGTAGTTGACGAAATAAACCGTATTATTAATTAACCCTAATAGATGAAAACTTCATGCAAAATCCAATGTGTTATTAACAGTTACCCTTACTCTCTTCTATAAATGCTCCTCACAGCAATATCTTTCTTCTCCCACCAAATTATTAATTAACTAAAAAGAAACATTTTACTTTGACAAACAGATGCAGACAATGGAAGGAAGACAATATTACAAGGATGTGGAAGGACACAACCAGAGTTCAACCATGGTGGTGCCTCACTCTCCATGGCACTCTCCGGTTCCTTATCTTTTCGGTGGTTTGGCCGCCATGTTGGCTCTCATCGCTTTCGCTCTTCTCATCCTCGCCTGTTCCTACTGGCGACTCTCTGGCTCCACTGAGAGAGATCTTGAGTCCGGAGATGATGCTAAACACGAAGGTGACACTCACAAGGCTAAGTCCACGGAGATGCCGGAGAAGTTTCTCGTCATCATGGCTGGGGATGTCAAACCCACTTACTTGGCTACGCCGGTGAATCGGTCTGACCAAAGCTGTACTTGCGGCGAACATAAGGAAGGAGAAGAAAGAGGAGGGTAGTGCGGCAGAGCATTTGAAAACAGAGCAATCATTATGGATTCTGAATTGTTAACCAGTCAGGTCGGGTCGTAATTATGCAAACCATATAAAGAGCAAATCGGATAAAATTGGGTTTTGCATCGTTAATTCGTATGGTTTTTCTTTCGGTTGTTAAGGATTTTTTTCACGGTTTTTCCCGTTTGTGGGTCGAGAAGAAATCCAGGAAATGTAAATTTATGAGAATTTGAATAGAATTATTAGTAACTAGTAGTTATGAATGATGTTTAAGTTAATATTTCGTTAGATGGTCAACTTCATAATCCATATTAGTATGTATGTTGGAACAATGGTGAATATGGTAGTTGGGTCTTAACTAGAGAATCGGCCAAATGGTCAAGTGAACTAGCAACAACGACAAGTGCGAATACTAAGCTGACCTTCATCCGTTGGCTTCGCTGTGTAAATTATTCTCTTTGCACCATAAAAATTTCTAAATATATCGATTAGTGTTGTTAGTTTGGTGCATGTCGCGGTTTATGCTGATCAATCTTGTCGTGATTGCGCGATGTTGTTTTCGTTTCTAACAAGGTCATATTGTGGTTGATCGTATTTTTATCGTGCATGAGTTATAAAAAACTAAAAAAAGGAACAAATAACCCCAAATTTACGTTTACTTTTTACCTTTTTACCTTTTTGGGGGTGGGGGGATATGCATTTATTTTGATAACCATACACTGAAATTGAAGGACTAACACGTTATCGTTGGATAAAAAAAACATTATTATCTTTTGGATGATCAGTACAATGTGAATAGTGACATATATTATTGGATAGAGACTAATGCAAAAAAACTGAATGAGTGTTCTTTTTAATATGCGCAATTTGGGCATTTGTTGTGTAATGTGTGCACGTCATTTACTTTTCTTGTCCAATTCTTACTTTGTTTATACGAAACAAACGATGTCCCAAAAGAAAGCAGATAGAATATCAGAAGCAACAAGAGTTGTGAAAACTTATATATCATTAGATAAAGTCGCAAGAACATTAACCATGATTTGCATCGAACATTTTAAACATCATACTGAATTTGATACAAATAACAAAAAGAGAGAGAAGTTTGAAATGCTTATCGCCTTTTTACAGTGCTGACTAATTGCAGCGGTTGAAATAGTTCAATTGGTTGAAAATGTCCGAGCTAGAGGCAAAAATGATTCATCATGTGGAAGACAACATCTTTGCCATCAGAGTGTAACCAATATGTTTTCACCTATAAATTACAAAATCGTTATGTAAAATGCTGTTAAAATAATCACAACTGAGTTAAGAATTCCTATGAATAAACTTGCCTGAATGGTATTATGAGCGACGTATCGTTGCTTGCTATTGTGAAAGCTAACATCTACTCGTTCCCAAGATAGTTGACCGAGTCCATGTATCATTTCCTCTATATTCCATAAAAACAATACAAGTTTGAAGTTTGTGCTGCTAACGATATCAAGAAGACCAATGGGTTATAGATAGTGAGACAGCATCAAACCTTCAAGATCATTGTTTGCATCTGTTACTGTTGTAGAAGTTGACTTGCAACTACCACTGATAGCATTTTTGTGTTCTACGTATACAATGTGCGGATAATTTGGATCAGTTGCTAGAAGATTTGGCTGGAAGATGAGAAAGGATAAAGGTTACCTAATGTCATCATAGAGTGTGCATAAAACAAGTGTAACAAGTATTTGCAATACCTTTGGGAGCTCATTTGGACGACGAATTGAAGATGTCCTCCAACCAACCATGTCTTCGTCGTTAGTCAAGGCAAATGCTTTCTCATGAAAATTGAAAGAAATGTGAAAACCATTGACAGTTACTTCAGAAAAAAAGCTTTTTTTTTTTCAGGGAAGGATACAATCAAAATTCACGTTTGCATATGCCACACGGCGCTTAAAGGCATGTAAAGCGGATCTGTGAGGTCATAAGAAGAGATGATTTTTTAGTGTACATCTCAATCTGTAAGTCACCAATGAAAACACAGAGGCGGAAGCATGTACATGAATTTTAATTTATCAGAATCTGTAGTCATCCGGATGAGAAGTGGTGGATTTCCATCATCGTTGTCCACCAGAAACAAATGTTTTCCAGTCCTCCCAGCAGCTATGTGTGCAGTTTGGGATGCTGTTCTTTCAAGAAACGGAAGGCCACAGAGAATCGGGAACTGATTGAAGGAATACAAGAGTAAGCATGTCACAAAGAAACATATTATCTACATGCAAACCTTGGCAGAAACATTTGACCGAGGCATGCAATCAAAAACATCAAGTTCACCTGTCTATGCCCCCTTGAACCAAGATGAGGCGTTGCGAAAGTTATAAAGTTCATAGGTTCTAACCCAGCAATTTCGCCTCCTCTCTCGCTTTCGGCCTTTGAAGGAGAGTCCAAAGGTTTTGCTTCGCAGGGCTGTACATAGAGCTTCCCTATGGCATATCTTGCAACAAGACCTCCTAATGAATGAGCCACGAATGAGATCTTCCTCAGCCCACTTCTGTTCTTAATAACAGACAAAACCTGCACTTGATTTCAAAGCATAGAAATCAAGACCAATAACAAATTCACCAAGCAGATTTAAGTTGCAGTAAAGAGAAACTGTGTTGCAAAAATATACCTCATTAGCTAGCCTTTCCCCCATCATATCAACACCATCAAATGTCAGCGTTGCACTATTACTCTCACTACCTGTATGCGGTATAAATGATCAATTTCATGGAAAATCAAGAAATTTCGTCATCCGATGCTATCCTAAAATACCGAGTATCGTGAAATATCCAGTAAGATGTTTCATAACCATAATCCCAATAGGTTAAGAAACACGCACGGTGTACAATTACTTTGTCCGGGAACTTCTTCACGAACTGTTCCGCCGCATATTTCCAATCCGCCGAGCTAAACCACGATACAAACAGAAATAGCAAAGTCTTTTAACCCATAATAGTAATCAGAAATTCCTTTTAAAGTTCTTTGATTGTCTACCTGCCAATTATACCGTTCACCATGACCACCAAATGATCAGGCTTCTCAGCAGACTCCATGACAGCCGCATCGAACAAATCCTCTCCGCCACTGTCGATCTCTGTCTTTAGCTCCCTTTTATCCCTATTCGCCGCAAAGCAACCAATCCCAAGGCGGTTCATCCACTCCATTGGATCGATATTCCTTGGTTGAGAGGGCAATCGAAGGTATAAACCAAACCTGAGCTGCTGTTGACTAGGCCGAAGAAATCGAGGTGAAAACAAAATCGAATCTGGGATCGAGATTTGGAGTCTGGAGAAGGACGCGATCATGTGGAAGTAAGAAGCTTCCTGAATACCGAGACGAGTCGCTTAACTTTCCCGGCGGAGAAGCGTTACATTTGCAGAGGGTAAGGAACAGTAACGGTGACACCTGGAAATGCGCAATGAAAATTACATTAATAATAAATATTAATGTGCTAGACTAAAAAACTAATGTGCTAATTACGTACGATTGGTTAACATTTTAAGATTACTTTAAAAATTATAGTAGAGAATTTAACTGTGACTTGTAAAAGCATTATAAATAAAATATAGATTGTGAAATTTTTTAGATGAATGTAAAACTGAAAAGCCTAATTCATTATATTTTAATTTTAAAGAGTAAAAACTTTTACAATTCCAACACAAATCATTTGATCATCTCAAAATCTGTTTTTAAACACTAGATAATGACAATAATGAAAAAATTCGAAAGTTGTCGTAATTATTTTTTAAAATTATTTTCTAAAAATTCTGTAAGTAGTTAATATAAATTATAGTGTAAAAATAGTTATTTATTTTAAATAAATTATAAATAGGGTAAATTTATAAAATAGCATTATTTCCAAAAAAAATTCAAATATAACAATAATCATTTAAATTTTCAAAAATATCATAAATTTAATAATAAAATAATTAAAAAGTTTATCTTAATAAATTAATATAAGTTTTAAATTAAAAAAATTGAATTCAAACATTATATTTTAATTTTATATATATTTTATTTAACGTAAATAATTATTTTCACATAATAATTTATAATATTTAAATAATTTTATTTTTAAATTGTTAGATTTGAAAAATAAAATTAAAAAATATTATTTTATGATATTACTATAATAAATATTTAAATTATTGTATTTATGTACACCTAATCCAATTTAAAATTAATTTTTTGTTAATTTTCATTGCACATTATGATGTGATTGTTGTTTCTATTAAATTCATGATATTTTTTGCCATCGGTTTAGATTATATTACTGCATAAGTGTCAATGATTACAACAGTTTGAAAAAATGAATTATAAAAAGATTAATGCATGTTGTGCAGGTAAATTTATGATATTTTTTAAATAAAAAACTAGAAATGATATTTAAAAAGAATTTTTAATTATTATGTTTTTTAGAATCTCTAATATATTATTTAAAAAATATATTAAGAAAATAATTTGTTATTGATGTGTTAATAAAAATGTCAAGCCGACACATCGTCACCACAGTGAATTTCAAATAAATATATAAATACACTTAACTTACTAGAATAATTACGATATATGTTATCGTTATTAGTTTTGTTAAATAATCAATATATTTTATTAAACTAACAAAAAATAATATAAATTTGTAAAAAAACAATTAATTTTCTTTTCTTAATTTATATATACGAAAATTATTATTAAAATTAATTTTAAATAAAGAATAAAATTATATAAATATTTATTTTATATATATTAATAAACAATATTATATAATTGCGAATATTTTTTTTAATGGAAGGCGTGAGTATAAATCTAGTTAACCTTATTTAAAAAAAATTGTATTTTTGAGAAAACCTTAACAGCTAAACTCTTGATTATATACACATGAAAATAAACTTATAGTGTACATTATATAAACGTGTCATAAAAAAGAATGTAAGATGCGATGGCATAGACAAAATGGCATAGACTTAAATCAGGTTACATGCCAAACCAATGTGAACCCTCTAACAAAGAAGGAACGATCAAGACGACAATCATATGAAATGAGGAAACAGATAATGTAATAACGTAGTAAGTTATGAGTACAAAAAATGGGCTGACATGTTGACATTCTCGTTAACTTCAAAATCTGAATCTACTAACTCGATTAAGGTAAACCGAAAAAAAATTAAATTAGTTATTTTATGAAAATAAATTATGTAATGGTTAAAAAAATTAATTATTTTATAACAGATAATAAGTAATTATATAACGATAAAAATACTAATTATTTTATACCGGATAATAATCAATTCTATAACGATCAATAATTAAGTATATTTTAACCGGTAAAATCTGTAATTAATTGTATATCGACAATTAATAGATACAAATGTTCACAGAACAACACATAACACTAACATATCCCTACACTACAATTCATATTTATCCTCGGTTACTTTTGTTCTCAAATTTAAGTCTTCTAAATTAAGAAAGCAACCATTCAACACAAATATATGTTAATCCATTTTAAGCGGTTAATAAATAATCAAATCTGCTAAAAATAAATATCTTAAAAAATTACAGCCATACATATCCAACACTTTTTTTTTATTTCTTTAATATTTTTTTTTTATATTTAAGTAGTACATTTGAATCTCCGAAATCATCACAACCCAAACAACAATAATATCTCAACAAAAAAAATAAAAAGGATGAAGTCATTCTCCTGTTTACCAGTAATATTATTCTTAGGTATCATTAACCTTTTTGTTTCTGTATCAATAACTAATGCTACAACACCCGCTCAGATCCTCCAAACCAGTAGGGGTTTATGTCGGGGATGTAACAACAACTCGTTAACGTTTTTGTATGAACATAACGTGGTGCGTCTGGCAAGAAAAGAACCTTTTTTGACATGGAACAACAAACTTCAGAAGTATGCTCAAAATTGGGCTAATAAAAGAAAGGCAGATTGTGCTTTAGAACACTCTTTCAAAGACGGAGAGTTTGCTCTCGGCGAGAACATCTTTTGGGGAGGCGGCAACGCTTGGACTCCGGCCCAGGCGGTGATTGCATGGGCAGACGAAAAGAAATTTTATCATTACGGCTCCAACACGTGCGATTCTGGCCAGAGCTGCGGGCATTACACACAAATTGTGTGGAAGAACACAACGAAGGTCGGTTGTGCACGTGTGATTTGCGACAAAGGTGACACCTTCATGACCTGTAACTATGATCCTCCCGGTAACTTCATCGGACAGAAACCCTATTGATCAATTCATCCACCAAATTTTCTTTGATGTTATCTTTCAAAAGCTATTATATATGACTTTTAAAGGATACATTAATTGGATATTTGTAGCGTTAGATATATATATTTCTGTTTCTATTTCTATGTATGATTATTTTGTTTGATGGTTGTGTTGTATTTACGGTTAATATGTATCCGTATGAATGCTTAATAAATAAAAGATATATAATAATGATTTTTTAAAATAATATTGCAAATGCAAAGAGGGAGAATGTTTCTATTTTGACAATGTCATATGCGTTTACATTTTTACAATTTACATATTCGATACAATGTAAAGTTGCATGGAAACAATCAAAGGTTTATTTAATATCAATTTTGGGTATCTATTTGACAGAACACAATGATCCATCATCCCATTAATATGATTGTGGATAAGTAAATTCGAGTGCGGGTGCATCGATTCCAATACTAATATGGGACATCGGACTTAACTTTAAAATCCAAATATGCTAACCATATTAAAGGGAATCAAAAAGGTTAAACCGATTATTTTTTGGAGAATAAATTATCTTATTGTCAAAAGAATTAATTATTTTTATAACATAAAATAATTAATTATGTAACAATAAAAAAAAATTAATTATTTTATAAAGAAAAATAATGAATTATGTAACCGTTAAAAGAATTAATTACGTTGTAACGGCCAAATACATAATTTGTTTTATATCTATAATTAATAAGTACAAACATTAGTGTCCATGGGACAACACATAACACAAACATATCCCTATAATACAATCCATAATTACCCTCAACTAGATAATATGTCGACCCGTGTATATAACATATTATAAATTCAGATCATTATTATATGTTGATTAATATGTTATATGTATTATATTATATATTTATTATATAAAATCAGTTTTACTTGTGTTTTATTTATCTTAAACTACTAAAATTATATATTCCAATTTTTAATATGCTTATATTTTTATTTTAGAATCAAACTTTATTTGTTACGATTGTATATTAAAAATAATGAATTTTTTGTAATATACCTTTTAAGCATTATTTTTGTATGTATTTACTATTTTTAATAAAAATAAAATTTATTTTTGTAAAACTAAAGTTCAGCAAAAATAAAAATCTATAAAAATTAATTTTTGATTAATTAGATTTTTTATTAAAATATAAACAATTCAATTGAAAAATAAAAGTAATAACCATGATTGAAAAATATAAATTATTCATAATAATTTGTCAAATTAATTAATTGAAACACCTATAAATGCATAAAATCTAAATAAAACTATAAAATTGAAATTATATATGATATTAAATATTTTTTCTAAACTCGCTTTTAGTTTAATATATACGATCTATTTTATTTGTTATATATAAATTTATTTTTAAAATTACCATTTCACATTTGATTAAATTTCATGCCATAATTGTTTTGGATATGTCATTTTTAATGGTATGCAACTATTTTTTCAGAACTAACTTCTCTTTTAATATATAAAAGATAATACGTCATAAGTTTTTGCTATGCTATTTTTTTAATAACATGTAAATATTTTTTTAGATCTCACTTCTCTTTTAATGTATAAAGGATAATAATTTTTGGTCATATTAATTTTGTAATCATATCACTTTTGTGATGATATATAAACATTTTTTTCTAAATTCACTTTTACTTCAACATATGTTATTTAGTTTTTTAAAAAGAAATTTATTTTTAAAATTATCATGTTAAATTTGATTAATTTACTTTTAAAAATAAATTTATGTTTAAAATTATTATATTACATGTGATTAAATTATTTTTTTGGAAATAATTTTATATTTAAATTGTCATATCATATTTGAATAAATACCATATCATAATTGTTTTTAGCCATTTCATCCTTTTTTAATGACATGATATCATTTTTTTAAATTCACTATTTAATGTTAAGAGGATTACTTTTATTCTCAAATTTCCAATCTTCTAAATTAAGAAAGCAACCATTCAACACAAATATTTAGTAATCCACGTTAAGAGGTTAATAAATAGTGCTAAAAATAAATATCCTAAAAATTTGCAGCCATACATGTCCAACTCTTTTTTTATTTCTTTACTATTTTTTTTTATATTTAAGTAGTACACTTGAATCTTCGAAATCATCACAACCCAAACAACAATAATATCTCAACAAAATAAAAATAAAAAAGGATGAAGTCATTCTCCTGTTTACCAGTAATATTACTCTTAGGTATCATTAACCTTTTTGTTTCTGTATCAATAACTAATGCTACAACACCCGCTCAGATCCTCCAAACCAGTAGGGGTTTATGTCGGGGATGTAACAACAACTCGTTAACGTTTTTGTATGAACATAACGTGGTGCGTCTGGCAAGAAAAGAACCTTTTTTGACATGGAACAACAAACTTCAGAAGTATGCTCAAAATTGGGCTAATAAAAGAAAGGCAGATTGTGCTTTAGAACACTCTTTCAAAGACGGAGAGTTTGCTCTCGGCGAGAACATCTTTTGGGGAGGCGGCAACGCTTGGACTCCGGCCCAGGCGGTGATTGCATGGGCAGACGAAAAGAAATTTTATCATTATGGTTCTAACACGTGCGATTCTGGCCAGAGTTGTGGGCATTACACACAGATCGTGTGGAAGAACACGACGAAGGTCGGTTGTGCACGTGTGATTTGCGACAAAGGTGACACCTTCATGACCTGTAACTATGATCCTCCCGGTAACTTCATCGGACAGAAACCCTATTGATCAATTCAGCCACCAAATTTTCTTTGATGTTATCTTTCAAAAGTTATTATATATAGTTTTTAAAGGATACATTAATTGGATATTTGTAGTGTTAGCTATATTATATTTCTGTTTCTATTTCTACATATGATTATTTTGTTTGATGGTTGTGTTGCATTTACGGTTAATATGTATCCGTATGAATGCTTAATAAATAAAAGATATATAATAATGATTTTTTAAAATAATATTGCAAATGCAAAAAGGGAGAATGTTTCTATTTTTGACAATGTCATATGCGTTTACATTTTTACAATTTACATATTCGATACAATGTAAAGTTGCATTGAAACAATCAAAGGTTTATTTAATATCAATTTTGGGTATCTATTTGACAGAACACAACGATCCTGCAGCCAATTAATATGATTGTATATAAGTAAATTCGAGTGTGGGTGCATAGATTCCAATAGTAATATGGGTTGGCATGTTAGACATAATTATTGTGGAGACCGAACTTAACCTTAAAATCCAAATGGACTAATCACACGAAAGAGAATCAAAAAAATTTAAACCGATTATTTTCAAATAATAAATTATGTAATTGTAAAAATAATTAATTATTTTATAACGGAAAATAATCAATTATCTATCAGTTAAAAATTAATTATTTTGTAATAGACAATAATCAATTCTGTAATAATAAATAATTAATAGAACATGAATTTAACTCTATGAGATCTAATCTCATTACGTTGTAAACGCCAAATCCGTACACATAACACAAACATATCCCTACAATACAATCCATATTTACCCTCAACTAGATAATATGTTCACGACTTGCGTGAATATAATATATTATAAAATTTAGATCATTATTATATTTGATCAAGATGTTATATGTATTATATTATATATTTATTATATAAAATAAGTTTTATTTGTGTTTTATATATTTTAAACTAATAAAATTATATATTTCAGTTTGTAGTATACTTATATTTTTATTTTAGAATCAAACTTTATATGGTACGATTATATATTAAAAATAATACATTCCTATATAATATATTTTTAACCATTACTTTTGTATGTATTTGGATAAGTAAATTCGAGTGGGGGTGCATAGATTCCAATACTAATATGGGCTGGCATATTAGAAATAATAATTGTGAATACCACACTTAACTTTAAAATCCACATTTGCTAATATTACTAAAGTGAACCAAAAAAAAGTTAAACCGATTATTTTTAAAAAATAAATTACGTAATTGTTAAAATAATTAATTATTTTATAACGAAAAATAATTAATTATATAAAAGTCAAAACAATTAATTACTTTGTAACGTATAATAATTAATTCTATAATCTTTAATAATTAATTACGTTGCAACTGCCAAATTCATAATTTATTTTATATCTATAATTAATAGGTACAAACCTTAATGTTCATGAGACCACACATAACATAAACATATCCCTACAATACAATCCATATTTACCCTGAACTAGACAATATGTCAACGTCTTCAGTGAGTTTAACATATTATAAATTTAGATCATTATTATATTTGATTAAGGTGTTATATGTATTATATTATATATTTATTATATAAAATGAGTTTTATTTATCTTCTATGTATTTTAAACTAATAAAATTATATATTTCAATTTGTAATACGCTAATATTTTTATTTTAGAATCAAATTTTATTTGGTTTGATTGTATATTAAAAATAATAAATTTCTATATAATATATCTTATTAACCATTATTTTTATATGTATTCAGCTATTTTTTGTAAAAATAAAGTTCATTTTTGAAAAAATAAAATCCATCTATAATTATTAATTTTTTTAATAATTATATTTTATTAAAATATGAACAATTCAATTCACATATAAAATTAATAACCATGATTGAAAAATATAAATTATTCATAATAATTTTTCAAATTAATTGCTTGAAACACTTATAAATGTATAAAACATAAATAAAACCATAAAATTGAAAATATATATGATATTAAATATTTTTCTAAACTCACTTTTAGTTTAATATATACAATTTATTGTTTTTTATAAATAAATTTATGTTTAAAATTACCTTTTCACATTTGATTAAATTTTATTTTATACTTTTTTTGAATATGTCATTTTTTAATGGTATATTATTAATTTTTCAGAACTTGTTTCTCATTTAATATATAAGGGATAATATGTTATAAGTTTTTTTCTATGTTATTTTTTAATGATATGTAAATATTTTTTTAGATGTCACTTTTCTTTTAATGTATAAGGCATACAAATTTTTGTTCATATTAATTTTGTAATCATATCACTTTTTTGTAATGATATGGAAATATTTTTTTATAAATATAATTTTATTTCAACATATATGATTTATTTTTAAAATTATCATGTTAAATTTGATTAATTTACTTTTAAAAATAAATTTATTTTTAAAATTATTACGCCACATGTGATTAATTTATTTTTTAGTTATAATTGTTTTTAACCATGTATTTTTTTAAATGACATATCATCATTATTTTTAAAATTCACTTTTTAATGTTAAAAGGATTACTTTTATTCTCAAATTTACAATCTTCTAAATTAAGAAAGCAACCATTCAACACAAATATTTGGTAATCCAGTTGAACGGCTAATAAATAGTGCTAAAATAAATATCCTAAAAACTTGCAGCCATACATATCCAACACTTTTTTTACTATTTTTTATATTTAAATAGCACACTTGAACCTTCGAAATCATCACAACCCAAACAACAATAATATCTCAACTAGAAAAATAAAAAAGGATGAATTCATTCTCCTGTTTACCAGTATTATTACTCTTAGTTATCATTAACCTTTTTGTTTTTGTATCAATAACTAATGCTAAAACACCCGCTCAGATCCTACAAACCAGTAGGGGTTTATGTCGGGGATGTAACAACAACTCGTTAACGTTTTTGTACGAACATAACGTGGTACGTCTAGCAAGAAAAGAACCTTTTTTGACATGGGACAACAAACTGCAGAAGTACGCTCAAAATTGGGCTAATAAAAGAAAGGCAGATTGTGCTTTAGAACACTCTTTCAAAGACGGAGAATTTGCTCTCGGCGAGAACATCTTTTGGGGAGGCGGCAACGCTTGGACTCCGGCCCAGGCGGTGATTGCATGGGCAGACGAAAAGAAATTTTATCATTATGGTTCTAACACGTGCGATTCTGGCCAGAGTTGTGGGCATTACACACAGATCGTGTGGAAGAACACGACGAAGGTCGGTTGTGCACGTGTGATTTGCGACAAAGGTGACACCTTCATGACATGTAACTATGATCCTCCCGGTAACTTCATCGGACAAAAACCCTACTGATCAATTCATACACCAAATTTTCTTTGATGTTATCTTTTAAAAGTTATTATATATGGCTTTTAAAAGATACATTAGGTGCATATTTGTAGCATTATATATATATATATATTTCTGTTTCTATTTCTACATATGATTATTTTGTTTGATGGTTGTGTTGCATTTACGGTTAATATGTATCCGTATGAATGCTTATTAAATAAAAGATATATAATAATAATTTTTAAAAATTAATATTGCAAATGCAAAGAGGGACAATGTTTCTATTTTGACAATGTCATATGCGTTTACATTTTTACAATTTACATATTCGATACAATGTAAAGTTGCATTGAAACAATCAAAAGTTTATCTAATATCAATTTTGGGTATCTATTTGACAGAACACAACGATCCAGCAGCCAATTAATATGATTGTAGATAAGTAAATTCGAGTGCGGGTGCATAGATTCCAATACTAATTAATATGGGCTCGCATGTTAGACATAATCACCGTAGACACTAGATTTAACATTAAAATCCAAATCCGCTAACCACACTAATGAACTAACAAAAATTGAATCGATTATTTTCAAAAAATAAATTAGGTAAATGTCAAAAGAATTCATTAGTTTATAATGGACATAATCATTTATATAACGGTCAAAAAATTAATTAATTTATAACGGATAATAATAAATTCTATAATAGTCAATAATTAATTATGTTGTAATAGTCAAATACGTAATTTATGTTATATCTATAATTAATAGGTACAAACATTAGTGTTCACGGTAGAACACATAACACAAACATATCCCTACAATACAATCCATATTTACCCTCAACTACATAATATGTGGACATCTTTTGTGGATATAACATATTATAAATTTAGATCATTATTATATTTGATTAAAATATTATATGTATTATATTATATATTTATTATATAAAATGAGTTTTATTTTGTGTTTTATGTATTTTTAACTATTGTATATTAAAAATAGTGAATTTCTATGTAATACACCTTATTAACCATTACTTTTGTATGTATTTGACTATTTTTTATAAAATTAAAGTTCATTTTTGTAAAAATAAAGTTCATTTATAATTATTAGTTTTTTAATAATTAGATTTTATTAAAATACGAACAATTCAATTGACATATGAAAGTAATAACCATGATTAAAAAATATAAATTATTCATAATTAATAATTTATCAAATTAATTACTTGAAACAAGTATAAATGTATAAAACCTAAATAAAACCATAAAATTGAAAATATATGGTATTAAATATTTTTTCTAAACTCACTTTTATTTTAATATATACGATTGATTTTATTTGTTATAAATAAATTTATGTTTAAAATTATCATTTCACATTTGATTAAATTTCATGTTATAATTGTTTGGATATGTCATTTTTGTAATGGTATTTAATTATTTTTTCAGAATTCATTTCTCTTTTAATATATATAAGTGATAATACGTCATAAGGTTTTTGCTATGTTATTTTTCTAATGACATGTAAATATTCTTTTTAAATCTCACTTATTTTTTAATATATAAAGGATAATAATTTTTGATCATATTAATTTTGTAATCATGTCACTTTTGTAATGATATGTAAACATTTTTTTCTAAATTCATTTTTAGTTCAACATATATGATTTAATTTTTTTTTTGAAAATAAATTTATATTTAAAATTATCATGTTTTATTTGATTATTTTATTTTTAAAAATAATTTATGTTTAAAATTATTATGTCACATGTGATTAATTTATTTTTTCTAAATAATTTTATGTTTAGATTGTTATTTCTTATTTGACTAAACAACATATTACAATTGTTTTTAACTATGTTATTTTTTTAATGACATATCATCATTTTTTTAAATTCACTTTTAGATGTTAAAAGGATTACTTTTATTCTCAAATTTACAATCTTCTAAATTAAGAAAGCAACCATTCAACACAAATATTTGGTAATCCATGTTAACCGGTTAATAAATAGTGCTAAAAATAAATAGTGCTAAAAATAAATATCCTAAAAACTTGCAGCCATTCATATCCAACATTTTTTTATTTTTTACTATTTTTTTTATATTTAAGTAGCACACTTGAACCTCCAAAGTCATTACAACCCAAACAACAATAATATCTCAATAAAAAAAAAATAAAAAAGGATGAAATCATTCTCCTGTTTATCAGTATTATTACTCTTAGGTACCATTAATCTTTTTGTTTCTGTATCAATAACTAATGCTACAACACCCGCTCAGATCCTCCAAACCTGTAGGGGTTTATGCCGAGGATGTAACAACAACTCGCTAACGTTCTTGTACGAACATAATGTGGTCCGTTTGGCAAGAAAAGAACCTTTTTTGACATGGGACAACAAACTCCAGAAGTACGCTCAAAATTGGGCTAATAAAAGAAAGGCAGATTGTGCTTTAGAACATTCTTTCAAAGACGGAGAGTTTGCTCTTGGCGAGAACATCTTTTGGGGAGGCGGAAACGCTTGGACTCCGGCCCAGGCGGTGATTGCATGGGCAGACGAAAAGAAGTTTTATCATTACGGCTCCAACACGTGTGATTCTGGCCAGAGTTGCGGTCATTACACACAGATCGTGTGGAAGAACACGACGAAGGTCGGCTGCGCACGTGTGATTTGTGACAAAGGTGACACCTTCATGACCTGTAACTATGATCCTCCCGGTAATTTCATCGGACAAAAACCTTACTGATCAATTCATCCACCAAATTTTAATTAATGTTATCTTTTAAAAGTTATTATATATGGTTTTTAAAGGATACATTAGCTGGATATTTGTAGTGTTATATACATATATTTATATTTCTATTTCTGTATATGATTATTTTGTTTGATGGTTGTATTGTATTTATGGTTAATATGTATCTATATGAATGCTTAATAAATAAAAAATATATAATAATGAATTTTTAAAATAATATTGCAAATGCAAAAGAGGGAAAATGTTTCTATTTTGACAATCTCTTATGCGTTTACATTTTTACAATTTACATATTCGATACAATGTAAAATTGCATTGAAACAATCAAAAGTTTATTTAATATCAATTTTGGGTATCTATTTGACCGAACACAACCATCCGGTGTGGGTGCATAGATTCCTATACTAATATGGATTAACGAATACCAGTAGAGATATATACATTGGGCAATTAACTAAAATAGCACCATTTCAAGTTTTTGTTCCAAATATAGCACTAGTCATTTAAATTTCCAAAAATAACACAAATTTAATATTAAAATAATTGAAAACTTATTTCTAATGAAAAAAATTTAAACCCTAAATTGGAAAAAGTGAACCCAAACATTATGTTTTAATTTTATATATATTTTATTTAAGATAAATAATTATTTTTGCATAATAATTTATGCTATTTTGGGAATTTTAGTTTTATTGTGTTAAATTTGGAAGATAAACTTAAAATGATGTTATTTTAGGGTATTACTCATATACATTTGCGTCATGTGTTTTATCTAATTAGGGATGATTTACTTAACGACTAAATTGTGTTTAGTTATGATCTAAGATGTTTAATGGAACTATGGAAGGTAGTTATAGCAATAAAAAAATCATTTTGGGACGTGATCATTACAAGATGAAAAACAAAAACAACAAAATGTCCATAACACCACCAACATAGGACCAATACGATATTAATATTTTTATTTAAAACAAAAGCTCGACGAATCAAAACATAAATTAAGAAACCACCAAACGATTTTAATTTAGAACCAAAGTGTTCGCCGAAGTTAGTAAGGATTTTCTCCAACGTAGTTACCCGGTGGGTCGTAGTTGCAAGTGATGAAAACTCCTGCACCGTTCTCGCAGACAACTCGAGCGCAACCAAGTCGTTTGGTGTCACGCCAAACGATCTGAGTGTAGTGACCGCACATACCACCTTCACACGAGTTGCTCATGTGATTGTAGTACCTGGCCTCCACGGTCCATGACTCAACTGCAAAAGTCGGTGTCCAGGCTGAGCCACTTCCCCAAAACAAGTTCTCACCGTATGGACCAGTCGAATGTGTTAAAGAGCAGTCATACCGCCTCTGATTAGCCCACCATGTTGCATAGCTCGCGATCTTGCCGTCCCACACCAATGGAGACAGACCTACATGGAATGAAATCATTACATTTAAATTATACTATAATTTGATCCCACGCTTAATAACAATATTACCCAATATTGGTTGTTTTGTAGGATGCATAGTCCAGTTATTATGACCGTACATTAGTCATATCCTAAGATTTTGAATCGCATCATTCAATAGACAGATCATAACTATAAAAACACAGAATTCAGACTATAAAAAATCCTTAAGATTTAATATGCTAATAAGATATTAGAAGTTTAAGAAATTAAACCGATCGAAGTCAGTCAGTTTTTTTGAGTCATGCATTCGGTTCACATCGTTTTCCAATATAAAACCTTTTTGGATCCATACAACCCTATCTTAAATTCTCCAAAACACTTTAACTAATGGTCGTAACTATTTTTAATAAGAGTAATACCCTAAAATAGCATCTTTTAAAGTTTTTCTTCTAAATATAGCATCATAAAATTAAATTCTCAAAATAGCACAAATACTTATATGAAAATATTTATTTATTCTAAATAAATTATACATAAACTTAAAGTATTATATTTGGGTTCATTATTTCCAATTTAAGGTTTAATTTTTTCTATTAAAATATAGTTTTAATGCATTTTAATCTTAAATTTGTGCTATTATTAGAAATTTAAACTAATTATGTTATTTTTAGAACAAAAACTTAGAAATGTGTTATTTTAGACATTTGCCCTTTTAATAATATATGGAAAATACCTAAGCTGGTCCGAACAGAGTTATGCGGATCAAGAAACTGTTGTTCAAAAGAACCGGAGGGTGGTTGGTATGTGGGAGGAGGACGATAGACGATAGGTTTTGGGGTGGGAGTTGGGAGAGACTTTGGCTTTGCGACGTATGGAGGAGGACTTGGGAGTGTAGGTAGCCGTGGACGGTAATAATCTGCATGGACGGCTTGGATGGCGACCAAGAGAAGAGCAACTGCGAAGACTATGGCTTGGGTTGATGTTGTGGCCGCCATCTTCTTTTCTTTCTGTTTTCTTGGGAATGGCGCAAAGATTTTCTCTTGGATGGTAGAAGAAAAAAGATTTGATGTGGGTGATTATTTATATGTTTATTTTTAGGTATAATTAATTAGTTATGACTAATGCAATTTGAGAATGTCAACGAAGTGGTTTCCATGTTCGATTATGGTTACCACTTACCATTTGATGTTTCGTTTTCGTAAATGAGAGTTTTAGATATTTTAACCATGCAAGCAGGCTTTATATATATTACTCGATATTGTAGACCGACGATGACTAATATGTTTTATTGGTTAGGCTTTTGTTTGTTTGTGAAGATATATTAGTTGGTTTCAGTTTTTTTTTGTCATTGATTTATTACATACCGATCTAATATCCAAATAATTGTCGTACGAAAATTTACCACCCTATTGCGAATGATAGTAAAATCGAATTTCATATTTTTGGGATGAACGTAAATATGGTACAATCACTATAACAGTTGCTGCTCTCTAGTTGGTTTCAGTTTAAGTGTCAAGTATTAGATAAATTTATGAGTTTATTTCCGTCAACTACACAAATTTATGCGAATAAATCTATTTCCACCCGAACTTTTTAGGTTTTTTATAAGTTACATAAAATATGATTTTTTCCGTAAACTATATATATTTTATAAATTATTGTAATTATAGAAATTTTGTTAATTTTTACACGTTAAATTGTTATTAAACCTTGTTTTACTTTAAAAATCTGGTTTTAATTTTAAAATAAACTCAAGTTAAAACTAGATTTTCGAATTAGAACCATATTTAATAGCTATTTAACGTGTAAAAATTAATACAATTTCTACAATTAAAATAATTTATAAAGTTTGTGTAATTTATAAAAGAAAAATATAGTTTATGTAGTTAAAAGAAGACTTAAAAAGTACGAGTGTAAATAGATTTAATTATATAAATTTGTGTAGTTGACGGAAGTAAACCCTAGATTTATTGGAATCAAAAATGGTTTTGTAAACTTTAGTAAATCTATATGGCTATATTATCGAAACATAAAGGATAATGCTGGTGGGAGAATTTCTGTCCCGTCAACATCCTTGGTATGGTGTAATAACTCTTATGAACTGTATATTTATAAGTCGGACAAAATATTCTTCCAAAGTACTTTTATTCCCTCTTTGTTTTTGTTAAATAAATTTATGATGCTTTTTTGACATTAAATATTTATGATGCTAAGAAATTTATTATACATATATACTAATATCAACGGCTGGCTTTAAAATTCATTATTTTTTTAATGTAAATAATTTTAGGTAGCAACGATCCTTTTACTCTTAAAGCATTTCAAATGCAAATTTCCTTTTGAAGTATGCAAAACTTCATGTTTGAAGTTCAAAATATATTATGTTTCAATGGTAAAATTTTAAACTCAATTTAAAAGTAATTTGTTGCATTGACCTCAATATTTGATTTTTATTGAATAAAATCATAATTTTCTTATAAATAATTATAAAACGCACACTAAAATATTACAAGCAATATTAATTTGATAAAATATTCCATTATAACATTAAATTACATATATATAATAATAATAAAAAAGAGACTAACTAAATCACAAATTAAAATTTGCTGAGTGTAACTTTTTAATTTTATATAAGTTTTATTTTCTCTTAAAATTTAAATTTTAATAGTTTTTATTTCACTTTAATAGTTTTTATTTAACTTTATATTTATAAACTAGATAATTATAAAATTATAGTTGAAATGCTTGTGTGATATAAAACTGTAGAGAAGGAAACGATAAACAATGAAATTATTAAAATTATTAGTGTGATATATAATTATATGGATCTACTTAATACTGACTAATTGCCTAACTTGTTAAAACTATGTCTCTTGTATGAATTTTTTTATCTACCAAAAAAAGTGGATATTAAGAATAAGATGACACATAAAATGCACGAACATGTTTACGTTATGTTCGGCAAATCTAATGTAAAATATAATATACGATTTTTTTACATTAGATTTTGCTTTAATGTTTCATTGACTAACTAAAATAGGGTTTATTTCCGTCAAATACACGAATTTATGCGAATAAACTTATTTTCACCCATACTTTTTTGGTCTTTCATAAGTTACATAAACTGTGTTTTTCTTCCGTAAACTACATAAACTTCATAAATTATTCCGATTACAACAATTCCGTTAATGTTTACACGTTAAATTATTATTAAAACTTGTTTTACTTTGAAAATATGGTTTTAATTTTAAAATAAATCCAAGTTAAAATTAGATTTTTGAATTACAACCCGATTTAGTAGCTATTTAACGTGTAAAGATTAATAGAATTTCTGCAATTAGAATAATTTATGAAATTTGTGTAATTTATGAAAGAAAAATACAGTTTATGTTACTTATGAGAGACCCAAAAAATATATGTAGAAATATGTTTAGTCGCATAAGTTTGTGTAGTTGACGGAAGTAAACCCTATTTTTTTTTAACAAACACTTATAACTTAATGGTTTTGTACACCAATCTAATGGTTTATGTTAGTGATGTGACATTATCACCATATAAATTCAAATTCAACATATACATATTGTTGATAAAAAAAAAATTTCTTCTTTTTTAAGATACCAACTAAAAATCTCTTCTTTTTTGGTAATAAATTCTTTGATAAATGTGATTGCTATAAGTGATGTTAGATTCTACTCTTATCTATGAGTCGACACACTTCACTCATTCATGAAATTCTACATCCATAGGTATGGTGTAGACCAATGTTCACGTCTGAGTGATACACGAAGAAATTCAAAAGTTGGCCTTCTAGAAAAACACTTATTTTAAATTTACATCTTCATGCCTCAAATTTGGGTCAAACTAAGAATACAAAATTCAATCTATTCGAGAAACAAGCCACCAAAATACCACTCAATTTTCTTTAATATTAATTATGTTTTAGTACTTATTTATTTCTGAATTACATATTAAGCTTATTACAAGATTTCACATTCTTTTTTCGGTTTGTTAATGTAGAAACTCAACATAAACCACTTAATATCTTTTATTAACTATAATCTCGTTAAATTGATTACAACAAATCACATTTAATCTTTGACAATTACACAACTCTACCTATGTAGATTATTTCCAAACGATTCTTATTATATCCAATATATCATACTCTCACCTGTTTTGTTTAAGGCATATTAGACATTTTTTGCTCGAGTGAACTAAAACAGACATTTTCTAACCCCTACAAAAACTCTCACCAATTCACCAGAAAAATCCTAAACAATATTTTTGTGTGCTCGATTTCTGAATACTCCAACCTCTTTTTTATATTTGACGGTTGTAACACCCAACATAAACTTTTCTTTTTTCTTATTAAAGAATTTATTTCGATATGTCTTGATGATGTTTTTTACGTCAAGATCCATTTTTTATTGAGTAATACCCTAAAATAGCATCTTTTAAAGTTTTTCTTCCAAATCTAACATCATAAAATTAAATTCCCAAAAATAGCACAAATACTTATGTAAAAATACTTATTTATTCTAAATAAATTATACATAAACTTAAAGTATTGTATTTGGGTTCATTATTTCCAATTTAGGGTTTAATTTTTTCTATTAAAATATAGTTTTAATACATTTTAATCTTAAATTTGTGTTACTATTGGAAATTTAAACTAATGATACTATTTTTGGAACAAAAACTTAGAAAGATGTTATTTTAGACATTTGTCCTTTCTTATTTATTTCCTGTTTTGAAATTGTTTACATTTTGTCTTTATCTTCACTTATTGTCTTTATCTTCACATATTTTTTTTATTTTTGTTTATTTCCATTTTACTTGTTTCTAATTTGCTTGTATTTTCACTGTTTTTTTCAAAATCTATTGTCTTTTTTGTAAATTTTAGTTTACAAGATTAACGTCCTTGACATAGACTGCTTCTAAGATGGCTGCCACCTGGAAATCCTTGGTGATATGAAACGTGTCAATAAAGATGGTTAGAGAGATGAATCCTTAGCTGTGTCCCATACAATCATAAAAAAAACGGCGTAATGGTCAGATCACTTTTAAATGCATTTTGGACAGAAAGAGACTTTTAACAAAACCGCGTCTCAAACTCCAAAGTCATCTAACCATCACTTTCAATCTTCCAGCTGTCCGAATCAAGACGCGCCTTTGTCTTCACCAACTCCATCCTCCGACTGCCAACCGAACCTTCCTCTTCATTAGTCTTCTTACTATAAATACAACACAATTCGTTCTCACAAAAAATACAACAAATCTACTACAAACCAAAACTCAATTACACAAAAAAACAAAACTTTGTTAGTCAATTAGCAATGGCGATAATCAATTACTCCACCATCTTGATTCCTCTGCTTTCCGCTCTTATTATAAACTCTGTTTCCGCCAACTTTTACGGAGATGTTGAGATAACATGGGGAGACGGACGTGGGCAGATCACTAACAACGGCGATCTTCTCACTCTCTCTCTCGATAAAGCTTCCGGGTCAGGATTCCAATCCAAGAACGAGTATCTGTTCGGTAAAATCGACATGCAGATAAAGCTTATCGCCGGAAACTCCGCCGGGACAGTCACAGCTTACTATGTAAGTCGCTTTAGTTATATTTGTGAGCTTTAAGAGTGATAAACTAAAATGGTGTTTTGATTGATTCTTATATAGTTGAAATCCCCTGGATCTACGTGGGATGAGATTGATTTCGAGTTCTTGGGAAATCTAAGTGGTGATCCTTACACACTTCATACCAATGTCTTTACGCAAGGCAAAGGCGATAAGGAACAACAGTTCAAACTCTGGTTCGATCCCACTAGTGATTTCCACACTTACTCTATCCTTTGGAACCCACAACGCATCATGTAAGTGTTCTTTCTTCCATCTCATCCCAATCCAAATCTTGAAATGTTAAAATGATTCTTTCTCTAAATCCAAAATTTAATTTTAAGAAATGTAAGGATATCTTGATTAAATAGCAAACATGAACCAAAATAATCCATCCATACTAAATTAGGGTTTTGTTTTAGTTACTATTATTTACTCTATAGATTTCACCACAAAATTAAGAAAACATATTAAACAAATTCTATTATACCCTTAAAATCAAGTTGTTTCTTAGATTTAACTGAGTATTTTTTGCCAAATTTTGCATTAAAACCCATAAAGATTAACATAAAAAAACCAAATTTAAAGGCACACATACTTTGATATGGAGTATAAACTGGGAAAAAAAATACGAACCAAAATCCAGATTTAACACTCGAACTCATGTCACAACGATTGTAGTTAAATATAATCCTGTGTAATTATTTTTCTATAAAATCTAGATTTTCAGTGGATGGAACTCCGATAAGGGAATTCAAGAACATGGAATCTCAAGGGACTCTGTTCCCTAAGAATCAGCCGATGAGGATGTACTCGAGTCTATGGAACGCCGAAGACTGGGCCACAAGGGGTGGTCTGATCAAAACAGACTGGTCTAAAGCTCCCTTCACCGCATCGTACCGTGGCTTCAACGAAGAAGCTTGCGTCGTATCCAACGGCAAGTCATCGTGCTCAGAACAAGGGAATATTAGTGGTTCGTGGCTGTCGCAAGAGCTAGACTCAACAGGTGAAGAACGGATGAGATGGGTGCAGAGTAACTACATGATCTACAATTACTGTACGGACGCAAAGAGGTTTCCTCAAGGTCTTCCACAAGAGTGCTTAGCTGCGTAAAGATTTTAAAGCAAATATCCAAAGCCATACAGATTCATAAAATTCTTTAATTTCATCGTATATCTAGCTTCTGTTTGGTTTGTCGTACATCTGTTTAATTATATGTATTCCACGTAAGTTTATTTGAACTCACGACCAGAAGATTAAAGTGATAGACCAACTTAAGAACAATTTAAATTTTTGTAGAAAAAAAAAGGAGAGTTAATAGGTTGCGAATTGATTAAAATATTATTATTTGAAGTTTTAGTTTTAAATATAATAATCATTTAAATTTTCAAAATATCATAAATTGAATATTAAAATAATAAAAGAATTCAATGTTTTAATTTTTTTATCGTAATTATTTGATCGCAAACATTACAATTTCGCCGCGGTTAAAATTTTTTATCGCAGTTTTATGCGGTCGACCGCAGCGTTTGAGCGCAGGAAACTGCGGTGGTCAAACGAACAACGTATGGCCGCATGATGCAGCCGCATGTTCTTGTGGCTACGAAACGAACAACCTAAAATTTAATTTTTTGAGGAAAAAAGAAAGTTAATAATAAGCAAATCGACTAGTATTTCAAAATTTAATTTTAAATATATTAATAATCATTTAAATTTTTAAAAATATCATAAATTTAATATTAAAATAATAATAAAATTTTATAATAAAAAATTTTAAATACTAAATGGGAAAAATTAAATTTAAACATTATATTTTAATTTTATATATAATTTATTTAATATAAATAATTATTTTCACATTATAATAATTTGTACTATTTTTTTAATTTTATTTTTAATATATTAAATTTGAACAAAAACTTAAAATAATATTATTTTATAGTATTATTCTTAATATTTTTGAGAATTATTCAACTAAATAAGTAGTTATGGTTCAACCTTTCACCCTGCTTTATTCAGTATAATTGTTTTTTGTTCAATTGATTATATGGTCTCTAATAATTAATCAACAACGATTGTTTATTTAATAGATTCATAGTATAATTTCGATCATTTTGTTTTGCTAGGAAAAGTAAAAACTAAAAGTTACTAAACATCATTTTCTGAGATTCCTATTATTGATTCCTCAAGCAATAAATTATAATTTACTATATTACCAAAGAAAGAAACATAATTTACTAGCTATTTGACTACTAAATAATCCGATCTTTAAAGGGTAGAATCCTTCAGCCCTCATAAAGTTCTAGTTTTTAAATTGTTTAGCAAAAACAAAAATACTTTTTATTTTGGTGACAGATACACAACAATTCATTGAACGGTGTAAGGCCGAATAATTCTTAGTTTAAATATTGTGACATATAAAGTTTAAGACTACCACGTCGATAATGTGCTTCCACGATATTCTCACTATATATAACCTCTCTTTTTCAACTCATCTAAATCCATCGACAAACACTTATCTCTCACGGCGAGACACAACAGAGAAGCTAGCAGAGGGGGAAAATGGCGGCATCCGCAACCAAACAGTCTCTGTTGTTGACTCTCCTTCTCGCCATTAGCTTCTCTGTGGTGGCTGCATCCATGGGAAGCTTCTACGATAACTTTGATATCACTTGGGGAGATGGTCGTGCCAACATTTTGGAGAATGGACAGCTTCTCACTTGCACTCTTGACAAGATGTCTGGCTCTGGTTTTCAATCCAAGAAGGAGTACTTGTATGGTAAGATCGATATGAAGCTCAAGCTCGTCTCTGGAAACTCTGCTGGCACCGTCACCGCCTACTACGTACGAAATTTCTTTGTGAACTTAATTGATTTTGAATACGATATATAAGTTAACTTTTGGTTAATATTATATATTCTTTGGCAGCTTTCTTCGAAAGGCGAGACATGGGATGAGATTGACTTTGAGTTCTTGGGGAATCTCACAGGACAGCCTTATACTATCCACACCAATGTTTTCACGGGAGGTAAAGGCAATCGCGAGATGCAGTTTCATCTCTGGTTCGATCCCACCGCGGATTTCCACACCTACACTGTCCACTGGAACCCTCTTAACATCATGTGAGTATATAATCTACCAGTCAGTAAAATCCTACATTGATAACGTACAAATTGCAATATACATGATCTAGTATAGTATATATATAAGGCGCTGACATGTTTGTTTAACATTTCTTGTGACTAAAGTTTTCTTGTGGATGGGATCCCAATTCGGGTGTTCAAGAACAACGAGAAAAGTGGAGTGGCTTACCCTACGCACCAACCGATGAAGATATACTCAAGTCTTTGGGAAGCTGATGACTGGGCTACACAAGGCGGTCGCGTGAAGATTGACTGGAGCAACGCACCATTCAGAGCCTCGTACAAGAGTTTTAACGACCAAAGCTCATGCAGCAGGACATCGAACTTAACATGGGTGACTTGTGACGCAAACAAAGACTCGTGGATGTGGACTTCTCTCAATCACCACCAGTACGGACAGATGAAGTGGGTGCAAGACAAATTCATGATCTACAACTATTGTACTGATTTTAAGAGGTTCCCTCTTGGTCTCCCCAAGGAATGTAACCTTTAATTATCCTACTATGTGAATTTTCGAGCATTTTTCTCAATAACTTTTTTTAAATTCCCCTTTGCTTTTTATTTCATTCTTGTGATGTTACTTTGATTTATTTGATTTGACAATACACGTATTTGTAATCTTGCTGAGAAAAGTTGTACTCGATAATATAAATTTGATCTCGCAATTATCTTGTGTAATTATTTATTGGAAAATAGACAATCAAATCCATGAGACATTGACAAGAAAGAATTAGGCTCTACTGAACTAATGCGACATTGGCAAAAAGGAAGAAATTTTGTTTTCAGTAATTTCATATCAATATCAACGAATTTAACAAATTTGTTTTATTTAGAAATTTTTTAGACTAAAACAATAATATGTCTCTATCTCACCAAATTAGAAAGGTATATTTCAGTGTCAGGTTCTTGGCATGTTTATTACATGACCGGTATAATGAAAACGATAGTTCTAATTATAAAATTTTAGAATATTAATTCAATATTCAAAATTTAAATAATATTGCTTACAATATATAAAATTTTAGTACATATTTTTAAAATAAATACAAATTTAAACTTTAAAATGAGTAATATTTTTAAATAATATTTTTTAAATTTATTTTACAAATCTAACACGTTAAAAATAAAATTTCAAAAATAGCATAATTTATTATTTAAAAATAATTATTTATTTTAAATAAACTATATATAAAATAAAAATATAATATTTGAGTTCATTTTTTCTAATTTAGATTTTTTTATTTGAAATTTTTTATAATTATTTTAATATTAAATTTGTAATATTTTTAAAAATTTGAATGATTATTGATACATTTAGAACAAATTTTTAAAAAAATACTATTTTAGAAAATTGAACAAAAAATATCTATCTTTTAAATCTAAACCTGATATTCAAAAATGATATGTTATTATGAGATTCAAAAATTGAAAAGATGATATGTTAGTTATGAAGTTTAATGAATGTGTTGGTTGTTGTAACTAACTAATAGGACCAAACATTAAAGACTTTCAAGAGTCACTATTAGGAAATAAACTTTTTGGACAGTCCATTTTACAGATAACTTGTCTCAATACAGAAATACGATATTAAGTTGCATTTTCAGGATCACATTTGTTGAAAGTCTCCATTATCTTCTTTTTACTCACAACAACCAATAATCGAGAAAATGACCATAAAATTAACACAATTAATGGTGATTAAAGAGAATCAAAGCTATAGATTTGTCACTTTCCATATTTAATACAATCTAGCTTTATGTCAAATCACCCCATTAGTTAAAGCCACTCGTGACGATGCTTCATCACGTATTCACGTCTCTAAGCCCATTACAGATGTAATCGACCCTTTCCATGCCTAAGGGATCATGCATAGAAAGTTGAAGCTACTTAGTCTCTCATCGTTATCCTTGCACTCTTTTAACAATTAGCAACAACATATGTTCTAAGTTCGATTTGAATCACAGTGACAACAGTTATAAATATGTTTTTTTAAAAGGTTAATGTTATCTAACAGTTGATAAACAACTGTTCATAGCCTATACTCTTAGTTCTACAAGAACTGTAGTCCCACTTTTGAAAACTACACAGCCTAATCTGTTTAGTAGATATTTTTTAGATTAAGTTCATATCTTACGTAGGCCTGTCAAGCGGGTCAGACCCGCCCCGCCTGACCCACCCTGCGGCGGGTTACAAATTTTTTTTCATAATTTTTTTTATCCGTGAAATCCGTGAATCAATTTTTCATATCCGCATCTGTCCCGCATTAATCAAGCGGGTTCGGCGGGTTAGCGGGTGACCCGCTTCATTTTTCAAAAATTTTAAAAAATATTTAATAAATTTAATTAAAGTTTCTAAAAATATTTAAATAATTTAATTAAAATATTTAATAAAATTAATTTGTTTGGCTTTAAATTATTTTGGGCGTAAATTAGTTGGGCCTAAAATGATTAATTAATTTGAGCACAAAATTTGCGGATATCCACGAACCCGCAAATTAAAAAGTTACAACCCGCACCCGCCCCGCAGCGGGTCAAACGGCGTGAGACCCACGGGTCAGGACTCATATTGAGAGGCTTAATCAAACGTAAAGAGAGAAATGACATAACTTTTGTGAAACCATCCACAAAATTTATTAAAATTATACGCGAAGAATTTTCTAACCATGGTATTAAAAATGATTTCTTTTATGATATTTTTAAGGTTACAGAAAATATGAGATATCAACTTCCAAATGTTTATACACTTTTCACAAAATACATCAAAATTAACCAATAGAAAGGAAAAGAATCCAAACAAGAAAAATTCTTGCCTAACTATAAAATAGAAAGAAAAAAAAATGAGAAAGTACTTATGGATCAAATTCATTAGAAGTAGTAGTTAGCTCATCAAACATTAAATGCGAATCGACAAGTCCAACTGTATTTCACTTTATATTCATACAAATATACAATTGATCTACAAACTGCCGCGTGTATATTCCTGTCAAATCTTCAACTCCAAACCATTTTATATATAACTACAAATTTAGGTAAATGGTCTTGATTTGTTCTCAAATTTAAGAGAGAGAGTAATAGAAGTATTGAATATTTCTATTGGAAGGATTGGGAAAGAGATGGTGAGATTGAGAGAAGCAGAAGTGAAATTGAGAGATGCAGAAGTGATCTTGAGACTCTGTATTGTCTTTTTTCTTCTCCTTACTTCTCTTTTAGTCGGTTTGGATTCTCAGACCAAAGAGATTGCAATTATCCACAAGACAGTCACTTTCAGAGATTTGTTTGCTCTCGAGTAAGCTCATTTTCTTTCATTTTATTAATTCATTTTGATTTATCTCATCTCTCAATTCAATCTAATATCAAGATATTTCTGGAGAAGAACTGCAAATTTAAATTAAACCCTTAATACTTTTAACATTATATACATATTAAAAACTCACTTAAAAATCTTATAGTTAAACCATTGAACAATTGATTAAAATAATATTATTTTAAATTTTTGTTGTAAATATACCATTATTAGTTTAAATTTCAAAAATAATACAAATTTAATATTAAAATACTTTAAACTTCTTTTTATTAAGAAAAAATTAAATTCTAAATTAAAAAAATACAAATATAAAATTTTATTTCTATTTGTAATTTATTTATGGTAAATATGTATCTAATTTATGCTATTTTTAGAATTTTAAATTTTAAATTCTAAATTTGGAACAAAAATTTGAAAATACTATTTAGAGTATTACTCTAAATCATTTATATTGTATTTAACGGATTTGTTTTTTATGGGCATTGACAAAAACGTATTTTGTATTTAAGAAAAAAAAAATCTTCACAATATTTTATCCTCCACACAAAAATTAGCTAAAACTATATGGAAAGGATTTTGTTTATATTCTAGTAACAGTTCCTGTTTTGGTTGAATCTGCATGAAAATGTATCATTATGTAGTGTGAGGACAGCATGCTACTTTAACTTTATTTGTGGGTTGTACGTTTATGATTTTACTTCAGGTTTGAGTTGTACATGGATGTTGTGGTTGCTGCATATAATATGGTTCAATTAGGGTTTAGTTGGTATGGTTTTCCACGAAAAACCTCCAATTCTAAATGCCTCTCGTACCTCTTGGATCAGGTACACATTAACTCTCTTGATTAACACTATCTTTAATTCTATATGGCTGCCTTCTTTCTTTGGAATTCCTCGTTGATATGATGTATTAAACAGACGGCAGCTTACGTGGTGTTCGCGGGGACATCCGCGGCGGCACAACATTCATTGCTGGTGGTGACAGGTTCGAAGGAGCTTCAGTGGATGAAATGGTGCTACAAGTTCAGAAAGTTTTGCTTTCAGGTCGGAAGTGCTATTATCTTTAACTACATCGCGGTGGCTCTCATGATCATCCTCTCCTCCCTCTCCGCTTTCAACCTCTTCCGCCTCTACTCCCCTAACCGATATTTTCACCTTAAGTCCTCCTCGTAATTAACTATATATTGTATTAAGCCTTCTTAATCCAGAATAATGTTGATTAATTAATCTGAAGAAAAGCTTGTTGATTCAACTCTTATTATTAATTTATGTATATTCGAGTAAATGTAAAAGTTTGTCATACAATAGATGAATTTACATCACTAATATATTATTTGAGAAACTTTTTAACAAAATAACCTTACTCTCACGTGTTAATAACAAAAATGTCAAAACCACAACGAATTTCAGCTAAATATATAAAAAGATTTAAATTATTAGAATAATTACAATACATACTACTGCCACTGATCTTAATTTGGTTAGAAAATTAATATATTTTATTCAACTAACTAAATTATAGTATTACATTTTCAAAAAACAATAACTTTTATTTCTTTAATTTTTTTACATTAATTTATAAATAATCTCAAATAAAATAAATAGATTTAAGTTACTACATAATCCCTAATATATTATTTGAGAAATAATTAAAAAAAAATAACCTTACTCTCACGTGTTATTAACAGAAATAGCATATTGATATTTTATCACTACTGTAAATTTCAAATAAATATAGAAATAGACTTAACTTATTCGAATAATTATAATATATGTCATTGTTATTAATTTGGTTAGAGTATTAATATATTTTATTAAACTAACAATAAGTCTATTAACTTCATAAAAAATAATTATTTTTCTTTTTTTTTAATTTATATATATAAAAATTAATTTTAAAATTATATAAATATTTAATTTATATTTACTAATAAAATATAATTTGCGAATATTTTTCGTGGATATAAATCTAATTTACTTTTATAAGAAAATTTAGCTTTGGAAAATGATTACATTTACTTGAGGCCTGGGATGGATTTGACGTATATACATATGTGTGTGTTTCTAAATCATACTATATAAAACGTGAAGATTATTAACAAACAAATTATTGCCTACATGAGGAATGTGAAGAGTCGTACAAGTCGAAAAAACAGACTATAAGAAGAAGTTAACCGGATATGACAAAAGCTTATGAATTTTGTGAAACCATATACTGTTAGTAGTCAAATGTCTTTTCTATTTTGGACTTATATGAACATTTAGAATATTCCTATTGTTGTTCTGTGCAATTAGTTCAATGATCAATCAACGTTCTCAAACCACCTGTCATATATTTTCAAAATTCTGATCAAAAATCATTTGTAATTATTTCCATGGCTGCTTCTGAAACTAATATAAACATTATTGTGTTGTATGATAGATTAAACCAAAAGTATAGAGATGGCAAACGTTTTATTTAGCCATAAAAATAGTTTTAGGCAATTACTATATAATAACAAAATTGTGAAACAGTTAAATAGTTGTATCAGTTCAACATGTTTCTGTGATTTTTTAGCTTATAGTTGTATATTTCTTCATTTTGCTTTCATGTTTTTATTCTTTTTTTGAATGTGATCCATCACATAGGTTATGCATTCATGTACAATTTAAACATTTGATAAACTAGATTTATACCCATGTCATGTCATGTGTCGGGAAAAATATTCATAAATTATATAATATTATTTATTAGTAAATATAAATTAAATATTTATATAATTTTAACATTTATTTAAAATTATTTTTAATATTAATTTTTTGTATATGTAATCTAAAGAAAGATAAATAATTATTTTTATGAATTTAATAGTATTTTTTGGTTAGTTTAATAAAATATATTGTTTTTCTAATAAAATTAATAACAATAACATATATTGTAATTATTCGAATAACTTAATCTTTTCTTTCAATAACAGCTCAGAGTAAAATTATTTTATTAAAATAATTTCTCAAATAATATATTAAAAACTATGATATTTTTTTGTATTTTTTCATTTAATTCGTCGGCTGATTAATTACCATTCATATTAGAAAAAAACACAAAATTCGAACTTAGAATTGGAGGTTATTTATTTAGATTTGAAAAATTGGAATATGTATAAATTTACAAATCAAAACAAATAATAAAATATAATATTTGTTAAAATGGAACAAAAACACAAATCTGATATGTATAATATATACAATGTATGTGATTTTATGTAAACTATATGAATATTAGTTTGAAACATGTAAACTATGTGAATAATATTAGTTTTAAACACTTAAAAATTGACTCAAATCTGTAAAAATGATCGACCAAATTATCAGAGACAAAAGGTGGCTTCTCCATATCGTAATGAGCTCCCTTCTCACGCAAGCAGCCTATTCTAGCTTTGGTTCCAAAGTACTTCTTCTCGAGCTCTGAAAAACATATGGCTAATCAAACTGGTTCAATTTGTTCCACTAGGTAATCCATTTCCTTTAAGTTTTGAAATTCCTTAACACTTGCCATTTATGTTCGCAATTTTCTATCTTTGAACAACCATATACATCTTTACTGGTCAAATTACTGTTTTTCTTTGTTATTTAAATCATATTAATGTCATTAAATGGAATTAATTACGAGGAATCTTTTACAAAATCTTGACCGTATATAAGTCTAATAAAAAAGTTATTAATGTCAGTAAAAAAGTCTTGTAATCAAAATTTAATTTATTTCCTCTTTAAGTCTCCCCAACTGTTTATAAGTAAAAACCAATTACATATGTTATTTTTTGGTGATTTTTTTTCTTGTAACACAAAAGCTTCAACTTTTTCTGTTGTTACACCATTTTAGACATTTTAGAATGTTACTCCAAAATCAAAATACCTTTTTTCTTATGAATTATGAAACTGAAATCCTCCCCCATCCACCACACACACACACACACATTTAATAAGACTTTTTAAAAACTTTCATTTAATATATTTTCTCTCAAAAGTTGACAAAAAGTTTCCCAAAAAAGAAACGAAAAGTTGTCAAAGCAAAAAACAAACTATCCAATTGTATAAATTGAGAGAACTCCTTTTGTTCTTCTTATCTAAGTTCTCTTCCAGGAACTTCCAACATAACAAGCTTGTTTACTACAAAGCTTCCTTCTTTCTCTTACAATTCTCCGGGGAAAACGTGAGACTCGTTGTTCAAGAAAAATCTCTGCAAAATCTCCAATCAATTCATTGAGAAATCAATCAAATCCTCTTGATTCTTATATTCCCTTTTTTCTCACCTTGATCTACCCGTAAAGTTTTCACCTTTGAAATTTCTCATCACTCTGAAGACGATGAAAGAGTATTGGACGGCTTTGGCTTCACTGCTCGGCGTTTTAGCTTTTTGCCAGAGCCTAATGAATTCAGTCTTCCCACCGGAGGTCCGTTTTGCCTTTCTCAAATTCTTCAACAGAGTTTTCCAACTCTTCTCTTCTTTCTGTTACTTTGACATAACGGAGATTGACGGCGTCAACACCAACGAGCTTTACAGTGCCGTCCAACTCTACCTCAGCTCCTCCGTTTCCTCCGTCGCAGGAAACCGTCTAAGCCTCACGCGCTCCACCAATTCCTCCTCCATCACATTCGGCCTCTCTAACAACGACTCTATTGTGGACACCTTCAATTCCGTCACCGTTGTCTGGGAGCACATCGTTACACAGAGACAAACACAGACCTTTGCCTGGAGACCAATGCCGGAAGAGAAGCGTGGCTTCACACTCCGGATCAAGAAGAAGGACAAAAACCTAATCCTTGATTCTTATTTGGATTACATCATGGAGAAAGCTAGCGAGATTCGCCGGAAGAATGAGGATCGGCTTCTTTACACGAATTCGCGAGGTGGGTCTCTCGATTCGAGAGGTATCCCTTGGGAACCTGTCCCCTTTAAGCATCCGAGCACTTTCGATACGCTCGCGATGGATCCGGTGAAGAAGCAACAGATCATGGAGGATCTCCGAGATTTCGCTGAATGTCAATCATTTTACCAAAAAACCGGTCGGGCTTGGAAAAGAGGATACTTGCTTTACGGACCACCCGGAACCGGAAAATCCAGCATGATCGCAGCCATGGCTAACTATCTCGGATACGACATTTACGATCTTGAGCTCACGGAGGTCAAAAGCAATTCCGAATTGAGGAAACTGTTGATGAAAACGAGCTCAAAGTCGATAATTGTAATCGAGGACATTGATTGTTCTATCAATTTAACTGATCGGACGAAGAAACAGAGTACGGCGGGGAGCTATTATGAATCGGAGATGACGTTAACCAGGTCCGGTTTAGGAGAGGATTCAGAGAATGGAAACACGATAACGCTGTCCGGTTTACTGAATTTCACTGATGGGCTTTGGTCTTGTTGTGGTAGCGAGAGAATCTTCGTGTTCACGACCAATCACATTGAAAAGCTTGATCCTGCGTTGCTCAGAAGCGGACGAATGGATATGCATATATACATGAGTTACTGTACATTTCCTTCGCTGAAGATTTTGCTGAGAAATTATTTAGGATACGGAGAAGGAGATATGACCAAGGGTGTTTTAAAGAAGCTTGAGGGAATGGTGGATACGGCGGAGATTACGCCGGCTGACGTAAGCGAAGTTCTGATTAAGAATCGCAGGGACAAGGAAAGAGCTGTGATGGAGCTCTTGGAAGACTTGAGAAGAAGGGTGGCGAGAAATGAGAAGATTCGGAAGTTGAGGGGTCAAAATGGGAGCTTGACTGTGGCTAATGACGTGGAAGAGCAGGAGAAGAGGGCTTTGGACAGTTCTTGTGCAGAACACACCGGAGAAGAAGAAGAGATTGATGACAACATTTGCAAGGATAGTGAAGATTAAATTGTTTTATGTTTTAGTTTCCCGAGGGCTTTAAGTTCTAACATCATATGTTTCACAATGTGAAAGTTGTGATAACTTTTTTGGTTTGCTTTCGCAAACTACACAAATTCACCCTATTAAATTTCAATTTGAGCTTTTTTTCCTCGTCCGTAAACTATACAAAAATACAATTGTTAATATTTTATGAAATCCGTCAAATCTCAACAATTTATATTTACAAATGCTTACGTAAAAATTGCGGAAAACAAAGGAGACACATAGTTTGTTAAAAAAAAGAGTTAAATGGTGGTGATGAAGAAATTTATGATTGGAAAATGCATAGAGAATCATTGGGTTACCATTGGCATATGATATGGTCTTATTACTATAATATTGTTATAAGTGTTCTTCGTTTGGTCGCCGTATGTGGGTGTGACTGCGGCTGCGATCAATCCTGCAGCTGTGGTTACGGTATATGTTATTCGTTTGTTTGTCGGCGACGGCTGCGGTTGCGGTTGATCGTAGATTTTTAATCGTATTGTTGTTTTAATCAGCGGTCGAAAAAATTGCGATGTAAGACGTAACATATAACCGCTGTGTCTACCGCAAATACCTGCGGCAGCTAAACAAACAACAATCTACCGCAGCCACAATCGAAAGTTCCTGCGGCTGTCAAACGAACATGACCATAATAAAAAAAAAGACAAAAGTAGGCGTTCTGTTAATTGGTGTTTTGTTGAGTGATGTAGTTATCATATATTATTAGGTATGTCGTATGGGAATCGGCATTTAAGTATTATGCTTACTTAGGTTGATTCTTGAAGGATTAAATTTATATGCAAGTCAGTGCAAACTTCTATTATAATATATAGAGAAAAAGTTTGGTTTTTGAGATATGGATATGGTAGGCTACTAGGTTAAGCACTCAAGGCTATTTTCTCCTATAAGAAAAGGGTACTGAATTCGAATATAATTCTAACATACTTTTTATTGTTTGGGTCATAAAAATCGAACAGAATTAATCGTTGACTCGGCTGGATTAGTTAAACCACTAATTTTTGTTTGTAATTGAAAGTTACAGTTGAAATTCCATCTCTGATAAGCTTATCATCACTTGTCATATCTAACCACAATTAGGCCCGTCAAGCGGGTCAGACATGTCCCGCTTGACCCGTCCTACGGTAAGTTATGGATTTTTTTTCACAAATTTTTTTTACCTGCAAAACTCGCGAATTAATTTTTTTAGATCCGTACTCGCCCCGCATTAATCAACCGGGTCTAACGGGTTCGCGGGTGACCCGCTTCATTTTTCAAATTTTTTTAAATATATTTAATAAATTTAATTAAACTAAAATATTTAATAAATTTAATTAAATAAAATATTAAATAAATTTAATTAAACGAAAATATTTAATAAATTTATTTAATAAAATATTTAATAAATTTAATTAAAGTTTCCAAAAATATTTAAATAATTTAATTAAAATATTTAATAAAATTAATTTGTTTGGGTTTAAATTAGTTTGGACCTAAATTAGTTAGTCTTCAAATTGATTAATTAATTTGATCCCAAAATTTGTGGATATCCTTTAATCCATAAAATTAAAAAATTGTAATCCGCACCCGCCCTGCATATAAAAAAAATTTTCACTCGACCTGCACCCGCCCCGCAACGGATCAAACGGAGCGAGACCCGCAGGTAAAAACTCATATTGACAGGCCTAACCACAATATCTTTGGCCTAACCACAATATCTTTTCCTCTTGCTATTTTTAACCGATTGGAAGTGAGTTATTTCTTCATTCATTAAAATATTAATCCACTTAATTCTTAAAAAAGGTTATATAACCTAATTTCTCCTGATAAATGGGTTTGCTTTTGTGATGGATGGAATTAATTTGTTGTAGATCAATTGGATAAGATCTATGCCCTGTCAATGTCAAAGTACAAACACAGGACGAATTGTTTAGCCTCCAAGACCAAACATTGATAGTTGCCATGTTGTTTTTTTGGATTTTCTTAGCATTGTGAGTAACTGAGTCATCCATATTAAATTTGGTCACTGGATTGACAACTTTATTATATTTCTTTACTTTTATTTATAATTTAAAGCAACAACGTCTATGCTTCTGCTTATAATAGACCAAACAAATTCGATCTGTCCATCGACTATATTAGTAATTGAACTATGAGTGTATTTTGCATATATGATAAAAAATATTATTGTGAGCATGTTATTCGCTAATATGGCTAGATTTAAATGTCTCTAATCACGTTACCACAAGCAGAATGATTTAAATGTCTCTAGTCACGTTATTATCACAGGACTTAAACCTCCAGTTGTCAAGAATCTGGAGGAAGTAATGGAGAGTGAATCGACAATGGTGTGGAATGACGTAAGTGAAGGTATTATGAAGAAAGACTGGGAAAGAGCAAGAGAAGCTAAAAGAGCTGTGGAGGAGAAACAGAGAGACGGTTCTGGTGAGTCGTGGGTAAAGACTGGGACAGCTCACCGTACAGCCCACAGTTCATCGGTCTCCACTCGTCATCACATAAAATCATAAACTGATTTTCAAGATTCCACAATTTGTGTTGATGATAGCTTAAGTTATTACAATTCCATGAACTGCAGTTCTATGTACAAGGCCAGATCATCTCCATCATTCAAAATCAGAAGTAAACGTATAAAGAGAGGGAGAGAGAGTAGAGGTTAACCAATGTGTTGAGAACATTGAGACGAAACTTAATTGCAAACAGATAACAAGGTCGTGTATTTTATTCAATACTAACCAAACTGGATTTAACATCACTTTTAAAACTAAATGATTGGATGTAGTGGCTTTCAAAGAATAGAAAATTCGAAAAATGGGATATTATAAATAAAAAATACATAAATGTTCGGTTAGAATTAGTTTAACATGCTAAGTTCTGCTGTATGATTGGAAATTAAGAAAGTTAAAAAATTTTCTTTTTCTCCCTATTAGTCTCACTTTAGACTAAAAAATAGCAATAAAAGAGAATATTTTATTAAATTGCAAAACCAAAAAGGAAAGAATAGTTATTTTATATGAGTTAGTACTCTCTCATTAAGTATCACTAGAAGAATATATGCACAGAAAAAAATTTAATATTTAAATTTTATTAATTAAATGAAATTTTATTAATATCGCTTATCTTTCAGTATATATATAAGATATGAACTATTCATAGGGATATTAAAAAATAATAAATATGAGATACAATTTTTATTTTTTGCAGTTTAAATTTTTATTGTGAGAATATTGAATTTTCGAATATATATAAATATTTAATATATTGATATAATTTTTATATTTTAATCGGTCATAATTATACGAAATAATTTAGTTTGTTTTTCAAATAATAAATGAGAGTTTTAAATTTCAAATTTTAGATTCACAACATATTTTAACTGTTTAGAAATTCATGTACTATTAAACTAAATAATTAGGTTATCTAATTAGAATGTTTGTCTAATAGAATAATTAATTTAGATTTTTGATTTAAATTAAATAGTAAAACTGTCGAGAGTAAATGTGGTGATGACACCTTAGCAAATTTTACTCATAGTGCTTCTACTTTAATATATGTAAGATTTAAGGATATGCACACATATTAAAAGTTATATTATACCACTAATTAATATACTATATGTAATTGTAATTTTTATTAATAATAGGAAAACTAAAAAACTATCTAAAATTCTGTACTGAAAATCTAAAATTATGTATTGAAAAATCTAAAATTATACATAATTTGAATTAGAAAATTTAATAATTTAAAAGGATACACATTTAAATAATTTTGAGTCCCATAAATAATAAAGATTTTGAGATCTGCCCAATAACAGAATCTGTCGTGGGGAGGCCCAAATAAAGCCCATAAAGCTCTACTAGTAATTTTACGGTTCCGTAACGTGACGATTACACGTGTCACCGACACGTGTTTACTTTATTTGATTTCTATACGAATAAATTTAAATTAATATTTTAAAAAAACAATATTATTAGATACGATAAATATTATTTTAAAATTTTGTTTTATATTTTGTTCGGCTAACTTTAAAATTTTTTATTTTATATTGTGTTTATATTTTATGTAAAAATATTAAAAATTTATTTATATTATATTGATAAATATTTATTTAATGTTATTTTTAAAATAATAATAGTGTGCAATAAAATATCCAAAAAGACAAATAGAAAAAGGGTAGATTTTGATATTAATACTGTTTCTTTTGGATTTGGTGAGAAATGAAAAGAAGATTTGATTTAGAAGTAAGTTGGAGGTGATGTATGTACACTAGGCTTTTGTCAGAAAAACTAAGAAAACTATAAGACTTCGTAAACCTATTTTATGTTTATCTGACGTGGATTCACACTTTTTCTTTTCTTTGCATCTCAATTTTCTCATGTGAAAAAGGCATGAAAAAAGTGAAAAATTAAGGAATTATAAATCTTGGATCTTTTCAATTTTGGATTAACAAAGAATCACAAAACCCTACTAAATATTTAGAAAAGCGAGTTTTCTATTTTATTGCTCAGAGTTTATGAAACGTCACCGTTCGAACCTCCAAAGTATATGTCACAGCCCATGATCAAAATTAGGCACAATGACATTAGTTGAACGATTCGTTGAACCGTGAAATTAGGCACAATGACATTAGTTGAACGATTCGTTGAACGGTGAAATTAGGCACATTGTTTTTTGTTGAACAATGTGGAATCAGCAACTCTCACCTGAAGATTTCATTGTAGAGATAGAGAGAGAGACAGAGAGACAATATTGCAAGACCTCTTCCCCACTCTTAGACATGTGCATTTGGGTTTCCGTTCAAGTTTCGGGATCCTCTTGGGTGTCGGATATTTTAGTGGTAGGTTTTAGTATCTATTCGTATATTTTAAAAACTATTACTGAAAATATAAAGAAAATTATTGATTAAGTGTTTTTTAAAAACTTTGTTCTGATATCATGATAAATATTGAATTTGTTGGTTTATTATTGCTCAATCTTTCAACTATTTATATATATGAAAGCTAATTAGATAAACATAAATAATATAGAATATTTCATAAATATATTTTAATAAATATAAGTATATTTTGAGTAAATTTTTACTAATACAACTAAATAGTTTTTAATATTTTAATTATTTTGGTTATTTTTTAAATATTTTAATGTAAAATAATAATTTTGGGTAACATATTAAATAAATTCAAAAAGAGTTAATATTTTTAAGTATATAACTGTAATTTAGATATTTCTGGTTTTCGGTTTCTTTCTAGTTTTTCGGTTATAGAAATGTACGATCCAAATATTTTTATCGGTTCCGATTCGGTTTAATATTCATGTTTCAGGTCGGTTCCACAATTTTTTGTTTGATTATGGATATTTTGCCTAGACCTACCCACATGACAGTGACCTAGTGTCAGGTATAATCCATGTTTATGTAGATTAACACTATAAAAAGATTGTTCTCCTGTGTTCAATGAGTGAAATTGGTCCCTGTTGAAAGTGAAGGAATACTGAAGAAAGACTGGGCAAGAGCAAGAGAAGCTAATTAAGAAAGCTGTGGAGGAGAAACATAGAGAAAATCTGAAACAGAGAGAGGCTTCTGGTGAGTCATGGTTTCCAAAACATTTCTCAGTGGTCAAAGACGGTAAAGACTGGGACTGTGTTCTTCGTGTTACATGCGAGGGTTCTTCGTGCTCCATTCATCATCACAGAGGCAAAGAGAGAAATCATAAACTGATTTCAAGATTACAGGACTGTGTTAATGACCCTTGTGGAGGGAGGAGTTATATGCTCAATAAATGTACTATTACAAGCTTAATGAGATTATGTCTTAGGTCCGGAATTTCATTTACCATGCCGACAAAACACATATGTCCCATTGCCCACATCACTTCATTTATTGGTTTTATCAAATTTAACACAACGAAAATAAAAGACATCACCAACACAAACTCTAACAAAATCGACCGAACTCTAACCAAATCCAATCAGTGTCAGATGACTTTGGTTAGAGTAAGTTATAGTTCTAAAATACAGTTGAAATAACTAATCGCACCCATAATTAATTCGAAAGTCCCACCTATTCTATAAAGAAAATCTGCTCTCTTTTTTTTCCAATAAGTTTAATATATTATTCATGCGGTTTCACTAAAATAGTTTTGCTATTGAGAAGAGTTAATCTAATTATTTAATATTAGTGTTGTTCGTTTGGTCGACGCAGGTGGTTGTGATTGTGGTCAACACTATGGCTGCGGTTACGGCAGATGTTGTTCGTTTGTCTGCCGCCGACAGTTGCGGTTGCGGTTGATCGCAGATTTTTAGTCGTACCGCTGTTTTAATCAGCGGTAAAAAAAAATTACGACGTAGGACGCAGCGTTCAAACGCTGCGTCTGTCGCAAGTACCTACAACAGCTAAACGAACAACAATCTGTCGCAACCGCAACCATATGTTTCTGCGATTGTCAAACGAACATGACCATTAACCGTGAATTTGCAGATTTCTCTAAACAATTTTCATTTCCATAATTTGTTTTTTTGAAGTGTTAGACTTGTTTTAATATTTAAAGATTAAAAAACGGGTGTGTCTAGCCTTATGATTGTGAGAGCCCCAATTTACGAAGTTAATTTAAAGTAAATAATGTTGTTTAGTATAATGATCAAACAATTGTTTTTGTGTATCACATTTTTAATAATATATTTACTTCTAAAACACCAAATTTCTAATATCCTAGAAAGATGATTTTAATATTTCATTTTCAAAATAAATTGTTTTAAACATTAAAAATCTTAATTTATAAATGTTTTGGGCCCTTGAAACTATAACTACAGGATCATCTGAAAAAGATTTCTAATAAAAAAGCAAGAATCTTGAACTACTTCCCTAATTACAACAATAAACATCCACGATGGGATAAATAATGAAAACGTTGTTATAAAGAAGAAAAAAGAGAATTAATGACATGAAGATTGATCTAACAACTAACAACCAACGCCTCGTCCAAAAGATCCATAGAGTTAATGCTCACCCAACTCTTTTCTTTCTCTATCATCTTTCAATTTACGTATATTTATCTATATATATAAACAGAGCAAACAATTGTGAATTATTCCTTGGGATAATATGATGAAGAGTATTCCAAGTCTCTGGCTTTTCAGATTTTCAGATTCTATTCATAAATAGAACTCCTTGGGTTTTAAAAAGAGAAAACTCCATCGATATAGTTTCTCTTCAACGTCTTTTAAAATGGTAAGTGAGTCCATCTCTATCACACCTTTTCTTTTAGGGAATGTGAAGGGACCATGCATGTTGCCTGTGTTGGGCAGTTTCTCACGTGCAGAGCCGGCTCTGAATTTAATAGGGCCGCAAGCAAAAAAAAATAGGCCGTTTTATACTACAAAAAAATTGGACCGATCTAATTTTTAAATTTTTTTGTTGTTATAAGTACTTGAACTGAAGAACTCAAGAAAGCAGTTTATTTTTATTTACCATTTGTGCTAAGAATACTTTTGAAATAAAGGCTGATTTTTTTATATTAACATTGAGAGCCGCAAGCACAGACTTGCTTTGCTTAGGCCCAAGCCCGACCCTGCTCACGTGACAAATATTGCTTAATTCGAAGTCCGTAACAACAAGTGTTCGGCTAGTAACTATGGTCCCAATTGTTTATTTCATATGCAGCTGAACATAAAGTATATATACAACAAAATAAACTGTAGTTTTTTTTTATATTTGGTATTGAGTAACTGTTTAACTAAATTCAAAGTATGACAACTTCTTTAGAATTAATGGTTTTTAATGTGTAAATTAAGGCACAAGAAGAAGAAATCAGAAGACACCTTGTGCTGGCCAAACCTTTCTCGTTGGAAGATGAGAAAAATTCTGAGCACACAGCTTCAAATGTTATCCGCAGGATCCTTGACCTCTTCAGGAATGTACGGCCAGGATCCGATCTCACCAATTTTCAGGTACAGCTTTGGAAAAACATTTCCAAGTGAGTATTATTGCTATATATAGAACACAGCCCTCAGACCATTGTGTACGTTTATTTTCCTAAAAGATAGCATAAAGAGAGCCGACCCTAAATTTAACAGGATCGCAAACGAAAAAAAAACAATGTATCGTTATACTACAAAAATAGGTCGCTCTAATTTTTAAAAAATTATGTTATTAAAAAAATTCGAACCGAAGAATTTAAATAAACATACTATTTTTATTTGTCATTGTAGTAAGAGTATTTTTGTAATAAGAACCGATTTTTTATACTAATATTGAAGACCATAAATACATATTTGTTTTGCTTGGGCTTAGGCCTGACCATGTGCATGAAAGTGAACTCTGCAGCTATTTCCGTAGAAGATCTTTGACATGTTGTTTCTTGTAACATCAATCTCTATAACAGTTGAAAATGATAACTATGAAGAAATATTTTTATATTTAGTTACTAATTTATTTTCTTATAACGTAAAGATGCCACCTCAGCTGAACCTACCAAAATCGCAATTACAATGTTACGGAGAGATAATTTACAGCTTCAGCGGTCAAGATCTGCTCGGAGAATGCAACCGTAGCGATCTTCCCGTTGAAAGACTCAAATCGGTGGTGTCGTGGATAATCTCTACTCTCCGTCCAGTGATCTTTGGCATGTCTCCATACAATCCCATTCTTGGCGAGACTCACCACGTCTCCAACGGTCACATCAACGTCCTCATCGAACAAGTATAATCATATTGAAGTTTTACTCTCTTTTTTTAAACATGGTAAATTGTATATGGATGATTTATAGGTATCTCATCATCCTCCGGTTTCCGCACTTCATGTTACTCACGAGAAGGAAAATATTGACTTGACATGGACTCCATATTATACTCCTAAATTTCGTGGTATGTTTATTTCATATTTAGATGAGGTACGTAGTCATATTGTTTCTGTTATACATCCGAAATATCTGAAAATCAAGTCCAATAACACAATTAGAATACATGAGTTTCGGATTATGGGTCCAACGTGTCTGTCTTTTAATGGTTAATAAGGTGCTTACGTGGAGGTTGAGGTAAAGGGTAAACGAGTAATGAAGCTTCTGAATCGTAAAGAGACTTATGAGATGGACCAACCGAGACTATTTATGAGATTCTTACCGAAGCCGGGAGCTCATTTGGCTGGAAAAATCAAAATAAAGTGTTTGGAAACAGATCTTGAAGCTGAATTACACTTGACTTCCGATTCCTTTATCGAAATGTTCAAAGGCAACAACACTAGGTCCATTAAAGGAAAGATCTATGAATCTTCCTCTGGGAATAAGCTCTACGACATCTATGGCAATTGGGACAGGTAAAAATCTGAATCAAGAACATCATAACTCTTTAGAAGCTGTGATTTCACTAACATGCCATAGTGTTTCAGAACAGTAATGGCGAAAAATATGAAGACATGTGAGGTCGAGATTATATACAATGCCAAGGAGACTATCACAGGACTTAAACCTCCAATTGTCAAGAATCTGGAGGAAGTAATGGAGAGTGAGTCGACAATGGTCTGGAGTGAAGTAAGTGAAGGTATTATGAAGAAAGAGTGGGAAAGAGCAAGAGAAGCTAAAAGAGCTGTGGAAGAGAAACAGAGAGAGTCTCGGAAACACAGAGAGGTTTCTAGTGAGTCATGGGTTCCCAAACATTTCGCAGTGGTCAAATCAGGTAAAGACTGGGACAGCTCACCGCTACAACCTACGGTTCCTCGGGCTCCACTCGTCATCACATAGGGATAATCAAAATTCATAAACTGATTTTCAAGATTCCATAATTTGTGTTGATGATAGCTTAAGTTATTACAATTCCATGAGCTGCAGTTCTATGTATAAGGCCAGCTCATCTCCATCATTCAAAATCACAATAAAAATATAAAGAGAAAGAGAGATAGAGAGAGAGAGTAGAGGTTAATCAATGTGTTGAGAGCATTGAGACGAAACTTAATTGCAAACAGATAACAAGGTCGTGTAATACCGTCCAACACATTAATGTTTTGTTGACGATGTCCACGAACAAAGAAATCAATTTACTTCTGACAACAAAAAACATATTATTCATACTATAACAGAGAGAAGAGAGATTGTGAAACAAAAAAAGAAAGAGAAGAGAGAACAAAAGTATATAATCGAATTCAACTCTATACTAATTGGCCCCGATTTAGACTCAAAACACAAAATATAAGCAGAAACTGCAATCATATAGCAATTACGTTCTAAAACATGAACCTTAACAGAAATGACGAACTAAGGGAATCCAAATCTACACTAATCAAATTGAACTTATATGACTTTTGATTAGAGTTAGTTTCTATTCAAACTCAAGTAACTTAACCGGACCCAGAATTTAACCGAAATACTCACCTAATCTACAATGAAAGTCTCAATCTTTTCTGGTCCTATAGTTTTTGTATAATATATTATCCATCCATTTCTGTAAAGAAGTTTTGATATTTACAAGATTCGAACTAGTTATCTACTCGATGGTGAATTTGCAAAAGTCTCTAACCCGTTTCATCTCCATACCTTGATCAATGAGCTAAGCATTAGGGCAACCTTTTTAAGCATTAATTAGGGCAACCTTTTTAAGCATTAACTATTTATATCCACCCGGGAAAAATATTTATAAATTATATTTTATTAGTAAATATAAATTAAATATTTATATAATTTTAACTTTTATTTAAAATTACTTTTAACATTAATTTTTGTATATATAAATTAAGAAAAGAAAAATAATTATTTTTTACGAATTTAATAGTTTTTTTGTTAGTTTAATAAAATATATTAATTTTTTAACCAAATTAATAACAATGGTATAATTGTAATTATTTTAATAGGTTAAGCTCATTTATATATTTATTTGAAATTTACTGTAGTAATTACACGTCAGCATGATATTTCTGTTAATAACACGTTCGAGTAAGGTTATTTTTTTAAAATGTTTCTCAAATAATATATTAGAGATTACGGTAGTAACTTAAATCTATTTATATTTATTTAAAATTATTTATAAATTAATGTATAAAAAATTGAAAAAAATAAAAATTATTTTTTTTGCAAATATAGTATTTTTTGGTTAGTTGAATAAATTATATTCTCTAAACAAATTAATATCAGTGACATATATTGTAATATCAGTGGCATGTATTTATTCTAGTATCAGTGGTATGTATTCTCTAACCAAATTAATATCAATGACATGTATTCTCTAACCAAATTAATGTCAGTGGTATGTATTGTAATTATTCTAGGCATGACATTTTTGTTATTAACACATCAGAGTAAAATTACTTTGTTAAAAAATTTCTCTTAGAACAACCTTTTGTAAGCTTAGGACACCCTTTTTAAAGCATTTTTAAAACAAAAAAATCTACAAAAAAAATATATTATTTTTTCATTTTAACTTGAGGTTCTTCACAACTTAGGATTAACTCTAACTTTTATCTTAAAAAATCAACTCAAAAATTTCTAACAACAAAAAAAAAGCAAGAATCGTGGACCACTCTCCTAATCACAACACAAAACAGCCACGATGAGATATAATAAATGCTACGACATCATAAGTTAATGCTTACCAACTCTTTCCTTCTCTATCTTCTCTCTATATAGATATTCTTATCTACGTTTCTATATAAATGGAGCAAAAAGATTGACACTTATCACTTTGGGCACTGTGATGCATAGTATTCCAAATCTCTGGATTTTGAGATTTTCAGATTCGTTTCACTAGTAAAACTCCTTGGCTTTCTATTCAATCGTTCATTTTTAAAAAAAAACTCATCAATAAACTTCAGAAATATAACGTCTTTGCAACAATTTTGCAAATGGTAAGTTAGTAATTTATTCTCTAATGTGTATTACACATTTGGTTTTGCCTTGGGCATGCATACATATTTTATTTTTGTAATCTTAAAACATCTTTAATAATTACAACTGTTCGAGGTATGTTTTGTATGCTCAGTTGCATATGAAGTAGCTATTTGGAGCCTTAGGTGTTTAAGGTTTAAACTTATAGATTTAATTGTTTTCATTGTGTAAAAGGCAGAAAAGGAAGAAATGAAAAGGCATCTTATGCTGGCCAAACCTTTCTCCTTAGAAGATGAGAAAGATTCTGAGCACACAACTTCGAATGTCATCCGCAAGATTCTTAGCCTCTTCACGAACGTGCGTCCAGGATCCGATATCACCAATTTTCAGGTTTATTTTCTTAAGTACTTTTTATTGCTATATTACAAAACGACCAATTTAAAACAATAATCCTTCAAACTTTATTTATTATGATATGGAGAAAATGTACAGTTGTACTGTAAATCTTAAGTACTTTTTATTGCTATCCATTACAAACTACGATTTTTCTTTCATAAATTTTCATAAACTAATTGCATAAATTCCATTTCTATTAAACTAATTATTTAATTATGAAATGAAGTAAAACAAGGAATTTAATGTATAAGTCTGTATCTAAATACAGTTTATGTAACTTATGATTCAAAAAGTACGGATAGAAATATGTTTATTCGTATAAATTCGTGTAGTCAATATAAGTAAATCTAAAAAGTTATGAAGTCAACTAGTTAGTTAGGTATATCATCAATTTCAGTAAGAATTAAATCATTTATAATTTCCGTACAAATTATTTACTTTGAACATCAGTTGCCAGCTCAGCTGAACCAACCAAGATCACAACTCCAATGTTACGCCGAGATGATCTATAGCTTCAGTGGTCAGGATCTGCTCGGAGAATGCAGTCGCCGCGATCTTCCCATCGAACGGCTTAAAGCAGTGATGACGTGGAAAATCTCTACACTCCGTCCTGTAGTCTTTGGCATGTCTCCGTACAACCCCATTCTTGGTGAGACTCACCACGTCTCCAACGGTCACATCAACGTCCTCGCCGAACAAGTATAATCATATATTCACGATTAATAAACACAGATATACAATTGTTTATAACTTTTGGAAAAATTACAATCGTGTTATTATTTAAGGTTTGTCATCATCCTCCGGTGTCAGCACTTCATGCTACTCACGAGTCGGAAAATATTGACGTCACGTGGATTCAATATTTCACTCCTAAGTTTCGTGGTATGTTTTTTTTTTTGATGTACCTCGTCAAATTATTTGTACTATATACGACCTAACTCAAAACCAAGTATAATCTTGATTCTTGAATAATCCGTCCAAGAACACAACCGATTAGAATACATATGGTATGTTGACATTTTAATGGTGAATAAGGTGCTTACGTGGAGGTTGAGGTAAAGGGTAAAAGAGTATTGAAGCTTTTGAATCGAAAAGAGACTTACGAGATGGACCAACCGAAACTAATTATGAGATTTTTACCGGCGCCGGGAGCTCACTGGGCCGGAAAAATCAAGATTAAGTGTTCCGAGACCGATCTCGAAGCTGAATTACACTTGATTTCGGATTCCTTCATTGAAAGATTCAGAGGCAACAACAGCAGATCAATCAAAGGAAAGATCTTTGAATCTTCCTCTGGTAATCAGCTCTACGACATCTTTGGCCATTGGGACAGGTAAAAAAACACAAATCATTGCATATCTTAGGAATATCATACGCTGAAATGTCCTCTAATGTTTCAGAACAGTAATGGCGAAAAATCTTAAGACCGGTGAGCTCGAGGTTATGTACAATGCCAATGAGAATATCGCAGGGCTGAAACCTCCAATTGTCAAGAATCTGCAGGAAGTAATGGAGAGCGAGTCAACGTTGGTGTGGGGTGAGGTAAGTGATGGAGTAATGAAGAAAGACTGGGAAAAAGCAAGAAAAGCTAAAAGAGCTGTGGAAGAGAAACAGAGAGAGATTCTGAAACAGAGAGAGGCTTCTGGTGAGTCATGGGTTCCAAAACATTTCTCAGTGGTCAGAGACGGTAAAGACTGGGACTGCTCACCGCTACAGCCCAGGGTTCCTCAGGCTCCACTCGTCATCCCAGAGGCGCAAGGAGAAATCATAAACCGGTTTCAAGATTCCAGCACTCTGTGCAGTTGACAGCTCAAGTTATTACAATTCCATGTAATATAAACAGACTGATGCAGACCAAAACCAAAGGGAAAATCGTAAAAGGAAACTCATTTTAACCAAATCTTTCTGCTTTAATTGGATATAACCGGCTTTCAGTTTCATCAACAACAATTAAATTCCAAGAATCATTTCAGTTTCTTCAGAAAATTTACAGTATCTAAAAGATTCATATCTGAACATAAATAGGTCCAAGAATGGCGTGTTTGGGTTCAACAATCCTCTCTCAAACAAATGTGCTTGTGTAGTTTGGGAAGAGGTTGACCAATGTGTCGAGAGCGTCAGGATGAAACTTCCTTGCAAACAGATAACAAGGCCGTGTAATCCCGTTCCACGTACAAGGCCAATGCAGCTCATCTCCATGCTTCAAAGCCACAAGTAAAAGTATTAAGAAAGAGAAAAAGAGGCCACGAGAGAAAGAGTCGCAAGAGTATACCTCTCCCACGCTTGTGACATGTACACTCATGTCCTCGGACTACAAAAACGAGAAAAGGGTAAAATATGATGAGATGTTACTTGTGATAATTTCAAGAGATGCGTTTTAAAAACATACCGTGACATTTTTCATGAATTCTAATGAAATCTCGTGTGCTCCGTAAGTCTTTGGATGCCACCTTCGTTCAGACCAATCAACATATGTCACTGACCAGTTCGATATCCCCATGGGATCAAGCATCTAAAAGAAGAACCAGCAAAATAAACAAATTGTTTCTGCGTCAAGACGGCTTGAAAGATTGCAAAAGATGGAATGTGAAGAAGAAGAATATCCTCACACTGAAGAATGTTGGCAAGTAATGTTCATCTGCAATACAGTTCTTGTCGGCCTCTATCCCAGGCTGAAATTTATAGAAACTTTAATGTCAGAATCAGAACGCAGAACGAAGAGAACTGGAAACTTTTTAGAGTTATATATCAGAAAATCCAAAAGCTACGATAGGCAAATGTAAAACTGCAATGGAAAACCAAAAATGTTCAGTTGCAGGACAAACTTACTCCACAATACTCGCGGAACTTTGAGTAATATAGACTATCGGCCATCACTATAATCGCATGTTTTCGCTTCATTGTGAACCACTGGCAAGAGGAAAGAAGGAATTACACAACAAAAGGTGACAAAAACTCTCCTTTTTCAGTAGCAGCATACTGATTAAGACAAGCTCTTAGAGATTAAAGCTTGTCTTTACCTGCGCACCCTTTCTAAAATCTTCCCTAGCAATTTCAGGTAACATGTGTTCCATGTGTCTACCAGTCCCATGTGGACCAGGATCCACAAAACTTGAGAAACAGAGATAATTGACGCTTGTGTCAGTGGATATTTATGGATAACTCCAACTCTTTCCTTTTGATTTATAAGAGTAATTTACCTCTCAATAAAGCTGACGTTGGAGTACAGCAAATACCTATAGGTATAGTCAAAAGTATGCAACGGTATACAACTGCACAGAAAATAATTTTGATGTGAATTGATTTGCGGAGAAAACCATAATTGGGATACTTAAGCAAGATTGAAATCATTACCTCTCGGAAAGGAGAACAAAGTGTTGATTTTCAGGATCTTCAAGAGCGCTAACCAGTAACCGCTTCTCGGCATCAACCATTGAAATCCTTCCCCAAGTGACCTCATCACTGTGGATTTCCCGATCAGAAAAATGACGGCTGATGTGAACTGGTCGTTCCTTTGATGGATGGATGTAAATCGAGAACTTCCCTTCATGACCCTTCACAACACCAAACCGAGATATATTAGTGAGCATGTAACTAGATTGGACTTCTTCCGAGGATTTTTGTTACCTTGAAGAATTCATCCCAGAGCTTCTCAAATGGCAAAGTACCGGGAGTCAAGAACAAGAAAGCGATTTTGGAGTTTTCGGTTAGGAAGGGAGGTGTTCTAAGTATGTCTCTGACCACTGCTCGAGCTGCTATCTCCTCATCAGTGAATTTCCTGACATGAACAGGTAGCCACGCCGAGATAGCATCCTCGCAGCCTTTGGTTCTATTGAGGCCATGACACGAGGACCTCTTACTGTGTCGTGTGAACATGTGAGAACAGATCAGAAGCATGCTGGTCACTGAAACTGTCAAAACGACCCATAAGGGCTTCTTCAGAGATGTGTTGTGACGTGGCCCCTGCAAATTCTTCTGTTTCTCACCCATTGAAACCAATCCAACACCTCCCTTCTCCCTTTTACTCAAAAGGCATACAAATTTGAAATCTTCTTTTACCTCTGCATACTTGTTTTACATTGGCATTGCCTGTAGTAGCAAAAGATTGGATTTTTATTGATCTAGTGAAAAAGTGGGACTATATAAATGCTCGGAGGTTAGATAATAAAGAGATGACTGGAAAACACGGAGAGATAAAGTAATGATTCAAACTAATCTAAGAACAAAACTCCTTCAAATAGAAGCAATAACAAAATAGCTAAGTGTGAAAACCGCAAAATGCACGTTGTTCCCGTGATTCACTATCTCATTCTCTCGCACACGTACAAACGTAACCAAGTCTTAAGTCTCGGAATTTTTTCCTACGACCAACCCAACATCAAAGGCTACAATCTCAGATTCGTTTTCCAGCAAGTATAAAGAAGATCAATTACATAACTCTGGAGAGTGAAGACACTGTAGCAAGCTAGAGATTATTAGACCGTCCGGTTAACAAACTATTAACTCGGTAATAGAGATTCAATTGCATTTACCTGAAAAAATTCGAACTGACTCGAAATGCAGAAAGACCGAATCTTTGTCCAAACACAGATCTCAAAAAGTTGATTTTGATTGTTTCCTTCAAGATCTAGGGCAAGAGAATAAAAACCCAGAAGAGTGATTCAACGAATGTAAGGTCAGAAGAGAGAGACAACGAGGGAGAAGAATTTTAAAATATATATCAAAACATACATACAAGAAATTGTTAATGGAAGAGACGAGTCAGAGCATTTTTTCTTTCTTTTATACCTGAGTGAGAATTGAAGAAGAAACTTTTTGGTGAACCAGCAAGTCCTCTCCAATGATCAAATTCGAAACAAAGAGAGACATTATTAAACACAGTGGATTTCCATTTATACAATAATTTCTTGTAATTAAACTACTCATCAAAAAATTCCAAAGTATCTGCATTTCTATTTAATTTGGATTTGAGTTGGCTTCACGACTCTCTGGAACCTTTAAAAAAAAATATTTTATTTTGGTTTTGAAAAAAGTTTCTCCAAGTGGATATCAAAATAACCACTTAACTCTTCAGGGGACAGTCGCCGGTTTGCTCCTCCCACGACGGAAGATCTTCTTATGGTAATTAATTATTTTAATTTTGTTTTAGTTGTTGTTGTTGTTGCCCATTAGGCCATTATCATTCTTACTAAATTATTCAAACTAGCTTTGTTAAATAATTTGATGATATTAACAAATGATGAAAGGAAGATGTATTTTAGTCCGGTCAAGCGGGTCGGACCCGCCCCGCGGCGGGTTAAAGATTTTTTTTCAAAAAAATTTTTTATCCGCAAAATCTGTGAATCATTTTTTTAAAACCCGCACTCGCCCCGCATTAATCTAGCGGGTTTGCAGGTGACCCGCGACCCGCTTCGTTTTTAAATTTTTTTAAAAATATTTAATTAAAATAAATCTAAATAATAATAAATCTAAAATTAATACATCAAATATATCGAAATTCAATTTTAAAACATCAAATTATACAAATTTTGAATATCAAATTTAGTATTATATTGGTTTAGAATTAAATTGGTTTAAAATTAAATTGGTTTATAATTAAATTGGTTTAAATTTTGGTCAAATGATTTTTGACCCAAAATTTGCGGGTACCCGTCAACCCGCAAAATAATAAAACGAAACTCGCACCCGTCCCGCTATACCAAAACTTCGACCAGCACCCGCTCTGTATATAAAATTTTTTTTTTCCTTGACCCGCACCTGCCCTGCGGCGGGTCAAACAGGGCGGGATCCGCGGGTAATGAGCCAAATTGACAGGCCTAATGTATTTTCTCATTATTGATGATACAATTCGCTTTTCATGAAAAATGGGAGATCCATTAGAAAGGTTTAGTTGAAGCTGAAGCAAATCGTTGTGAAAGAAGTTGTTTTTTACTTGGAATTTTATCTATCATAAGCGTTGTGGTGATTGTGTGTCATCTTCGTAAATATTTATAAATGTATCACTAGTTTACTCGTATTTGTTTGTGAATTCATCTGGACAAACCAAACTTTATGGACAGTATTTTATTGAAGCTCTTCACTTGCAATGTAAGAATATGACCAATCCCATGATTTCATATGTTATTCGAAAATCTCAGCTTCATGTTTTGAATATTTCTTTCATTTTAGAGGAGCTAACAAATCATATGATCAAAAACGAATCTTGTCATTACATCTGAAAAGAGGGTAAATGTAACTTGAAAGCAAAGTCGTAGAATATCACATGTCAAGGACAGAAGAAGATATACCCTCGAAAAACGTTGCTCAAATTAGCACTTCCATAACACTATTTTCACCTAACCAAAGAGATCAAATCCAAAGTCTCCTTCTTCCTCTTCTGACTCTTCCTTCTTCTTCTCGTCCTCCTTTGGGGCGGCAGCAGCTTCACCTGCACCACCACCACCTCCACACGAGGCAGCTCCTCCAGCAGCAAATCCTCCACTAAAGGCACCACCGACAATTACCTACTCGACATGAATTGTATCAATGGATGTAAATTAACAGTACATCCCTAACAGATTTCAATGCAAGGCGAGATTCTACCAGCATTATTTTGTTCACTAGTGTTGATTTGTACTAGTTTCAGAGCCATGGGAACTACATTAAAACAGAGAACTCTGGCAATGTTAAGTGTATAACATAAAGCTGTAACCTTTACCTATAAAAAAGCTACATTGCTTCCAAAGTCACAATGAATGCAATCCAAGAGATTGTGCTTCGTAATGGGAAGTATGAGGTATCTATCAAAACGAAGATGGTATTGGGATGCATCATCCTAGTTAACCGAAATCAAGTGAGAATACCATCTCATTATGATCAATAATTAGTGTGACTGGATCATTCATATGAAAATGCAACTAAACAAAAGTTGATTATACACTTAGCACGTAGAACGACATGAAACAGTGATTCCAATCTAAACGATACGCAATCTTTAAAACTAAAGTGAAAGAGAGACAGAAATGTAAGCGCGATCCAGCAATCAACCACGGAGCAACGAGCTGAGAAATAGAAAGGCATATACCTGGCATACGGCGGAGGTAGGGGAGACAAGAGAAAATGAAGACTGAATGCCGCCGGAGGAATCGGCAGAGAGAGCAGCCTGAACGAGCTTGCGCTGGAGGTCGTAGGTAGAAGAAGCGGAGGCCTCAAGGTCTCCCTCGTGTTGCTTCGCCGTCCACTCTCCACCGTCGGTCCTGCACACAAACGTGAATACTCCCATCTTCTTCTCTGTTTCTTCTGATGTGAGAGAGATGTCTGGAAACAAAAAAAGTCAATTTAGAACTTATGCTGTGATATACAATGATGAACGAAGCAGCCGAAGAGAAACAAAAAAGTCAATTCTCTCCTTACTGATCAAAGCGCCATGGTTCACTGTAGCTTTCAAACTCCTTAATTTTTCTATAACCAAAATGTAGTAGTTGGAAAAACCCTAAGATGTAGTAATTTAGATCACAGGAACAAGATGATAAAAAAAAAGAGATCACGGGAACACAATCTACAAGAGATTACAACAACGAAAAGCTCAACCAAGTTGTCTGAGTAAAACTTGTTTTAGTGAGTCGCTACTAATATTTTAAATGATGTTAATGATGATAATAGAATTTTAAATGATTTTAGATTAATGTAGGAGAGTTGTTATGCTTTTTAACTATAAATATTAATAATATTATGCACAAATAACTAATACTTTGTAACTATATATAAATTATCTCTTAATAATTTTATTAAATCTCATGGAAGAATGATTTATAATTTCATCAATTCAAACTATACAAAGATATGTTTCATAATATTTATATATGAATTAATAAATGACGTGGCAATGAACTAATATTAACTAATACATCCCCTCAAGCCTCTCAAACATGGCTAGCGGTAGTGAAGAGCATTGAAGTTGACATTCACCTCAGAATAGAATAAAATGGATTAGGATGAAGGAGTTTTGTCAAAATATCAGCATACTGATTGGAAGTGAAGACATGTAACAATCTGATAACACCCTTTTTGACTTGATCACGAATGGTGTGGTAGTCGATCTCTATATGTTTAGTATGTTTTTGGAAAACGGGATTCGTAGCAATGTATATAGCATATCGATTGTCACAAAAGAGCTTGGTAAAACTAACCGGTGAAACTTGCAAATCATGAAACAGTTGATCAAGCCAAAGAATTTCGTAGGTAATAAGAGCCATACTACGATATTCAGTTTTAGTACTGTTCCGAATTACGGTTGTTTGTTTTTTAGACTTTCAAAAAATCAAAGATTTTTCAAAATAAAAATAGAAACCAGTGAGTGATCGCTGAAAATCCGGGCAAGAAGCCCAGTCCAAATCAGCAAAGGCATTGATACAAACATCATAATTTGAAACATAGAACAAACTTTGAACAAGATTGTTCTTAACATACTTGAGAACACGATAAGCAGCTTGTATATGAATATAAGTGGGAGATGCAACTATATATAAATTATCTCTTAATAATTCAAAATTATGGGTGTTAACCCAATTTTTTAATTAAAGTTTTGTGTTTAATAAGATGAGGTTTTTAATGGATTTTTGTAATGACCTAACCCAATAACTTTGGATTTCAAATAATCTGATAAATATTAGATGCAATAAGAGACGACTGTAAACATTTACTGATTCAATTAGGGAAGATGTGAAAGAAAGAAAAATCAGTTGAAATCGTTGATTCAATATGCCCCTTAAGTAAGCATGGATTTATTCGAATAATATTAGAATAACCTGCATTTAAATATGGAAAACATAACATTTTAGCTCCCTTAATTATTTATGCTATTAATGTTGTTGCCTTACAAACAAAGTTTAGATTGTATGAATTTAATGTGGAAATATAAATATATGTATGGTAGTTGTGAAATGATATAATCCATAATAATATATTATTTGAAAAACTTTTTAACAAAGTAACTTTACAATGACGTGTTAATAACAAAAAAAACCATGCTGACATGTCAACACCACAAAGAGTTTCAACTTAAATATATAAAAAGGTTTAAGTTACTAGAATAATTACAATACATGCCATTGATATTCATTTGGTTAGAGAATCAATATATTTTATTCAACTAACCAAAAAATAATATTACATTTATAAAAACAATAATTTTTATTTTAAAAAATTTTTAATACGTTAATTTATAAATAATTTCAAATAAATATAAATAGATTTAAGTTATTACATAATCCCTAATATATTATTTGAGAAAAAAATTAAGAAAATAATATTATTCTCACGTGTTATTAACAGAAATATCATGCTTACATTTCATCATTATAGTAAATTTCAAATAAATATATAAATAGTATTAACTTATTCGAATAATTACAATATATGTCATTGTTATTAATTTGGTTAAAGTATTAATATATTTTTATTCAACTAACCAAAAAATAATATTACATTTATAAAAACAATAATTTTTATTTTTTAAAATTTTTAATACGTTAATTTATAAATAATTTCAAATAAATATAAATAGATTTAAGTTATTACATAATCCCTAATATATTATTTGAGAAAAAAAATTAAGAAAATAATATTATTCTCACGTGTTATTAACAGAAATATCATGCTTACATTTCATCATTATAGTAAATTTCAAATAAATATATAAATAGTGTTAACTTATTCGAATAATTACAATATATGTCATTGTTATTAATTTGGTTAAAGTATTAATATATTTTTATTAAACTAACTAAAAAATACTATTAAATTCATAAAAAATAATTTTGTTTTTTTCTTAATTTATATATACAAAAATTAATGTTAAAAATAATTTTAAATAAAAAAAATTATATAAATATTTAATTTATATTTACTAATAAAATTTAATTTACGAATATTTTTCTCCACGCATGGCGTGGATATAAATCTAGTTATTTCTTTAAATGACGTGGATAGAAAGAAATAACAAACCAGACTAAATCGACCTCGATAAGATCAAAAGCAGAGAAAATACGACTTTTCTTTGTTCAACGAAATAAATTCTATTCTATATCATCTGGCTGGAGTTGTAATGTACGTTACATTTCCTGTTTTTTAGGTTCACTCGTTGACTTTTTTTTGTGTCTCTTCGACTGGCTTGGCCTATATAATATGGAATAGAAAAGAGATAAATTTTCAAGAAGGTATCGTATTCATAAGTGAACAGTGAAAGAAACGATGGGAAAGAAGGGGAATCTCGGATATCTGATCTTCTTATGGGCTCTGTTAGTTGCAGTAGTCGCCATAGCTACGGAGCATCGTCTCTTTGAGAAGACTAAAGGCATCAATGGTCTCGAAAAGATCATCATCCGTGACCGTCGCGGCCGATCTTTCGAGGTACTCTTCTTGTCTGATTATATGAAACAATCAGATCCACGCCGTGTTAGTGTTTTTGAAATCTTGAATCTTTTTTTTTTCTATTAAGCAAAAAAAAAACACTTGAGTTTTGTGTTTGGATCGATTTATGCTAAAGAAAATCTGCTTGCTGAAGTATTCTGATTCAGTTTTATATGGTTAAGTAATTCAGGTTTACTTGTATGGAGGTCAAGTGACTTCTTGGAAGAATGAGAAAGGAGAAGAGTTACTTGTTATGAGTAGCAAGGTACTTCAGATTCACCCTATTAGATCATTGTCTAAGTTGTACAAAGATGAATCAATTGGGGGAAAAAATCATTGGTTTCAATCTTTAGATTGGTTTTCGATTTGAAGGGAAAGAAGTGAACACAGGTTAATGAAAAATGAAATAATGTGCAGGCTATATTCAAGCCTCCAACACCGATTCGTGGAGGAATTCCAGTATTATTCCCGCAAGTATGTTCTTAATATAAATACTTTAATATACTTTGTTGTTGACTGGTAGAATTTGTTATGTTAATGGAATACTTTTGTTGTTGTTGTAAGAGCAGTACAGTAACACAGGTCCACTTCCTTCACATGGATTTGTTAGAAATAGGTTCTGGGAAATCGATGCTAATCCACCTCCTTTACCATCACGTCCTTCTTCTAATGCTTTAATTGACCTAATCCTAAGATCATCCGAAGCTGATTTGAAGATCTGGCCTCATAAGTTAGTTTCTTGAAACCTCTTTCTCTTTCATTTTCAGATATTAATTTGGTAAGAAATCTATATTAGAAATCCCACCTCTGGAAATGGAGATGATTCAAAACCTAAACTATGTATATATATGATATAAGTCTCTCCAATCATTGTCAATTAGTTTTGATTTGGTAGCTTTGTGACTAACTTTGTATCCGTTTCAGGTTTGTATATCGATTGAGAATAGCATTGGGATATAGAGGAGATTTGACGTTGACATCTCGGGTTAAGAACTCTGATGTAAAGCCGTTTAACTTCACATTTGCTCTTCACCCTTATTTCTCTGTTTCAGATATCAGGTAATCTCATCGCAGTTCCTTGTTTTCCATTGTTTTTTTCATGCCAGCTCTTTGTGATTCCTAGACTTGAGGGAATCTTTATTCGTAGCATATAATTGCTATGTTGGTGTTAGTATATGATATAAAAGTTATATGAGCTGCTTGTGTTCAGTGAAATCCAGGTCGAAGGATTGCAAAATTTGGATTATCTTGACCAACAAAAGAACAGAACACGTTTCACTGATCATTGCAAAGCTATAACTTTCAATTCTCAGGTATCTTTGTTTTGCCAATTTCAATTCCATTCCTAATTTTATCACTAAGAAAGAACAAAAACATTGTTAACTCTTTAAAATAGCTTGACAGGCTTTACCTAAGCACTCCCAATAAAATCAGAATCGTGGACCACAAGAAAAAGAAGACAATTGTGGTATACAAGGAGGGACAAGCTGATGCAGGTAACATGTCAAAGAGATTGTGTTTTAGTAATAAAGGAATTTCATTTATAACAACGAATAATCTGCAGTGGTGTGGAATCCATGGGAGAAGAAAGTGTTCGATTTGGGAGTTGAAGATTACAGGCGTTTTGTTGCTGTGGAAAGTGCGGCTGTCGAGAAACCGATCAAATTGAAACCTGGTGAAGAGTGGACGGGAATACTCCAAATGTCTGTGATTCCTTCTGCTCGTTCCCGTGGAAAGTTTGAACCTCAAAAGTCATGCATTCGTCCTCATGTTTAAATCTGTATTTTTTAAAAGTGCACTTTATGTTCCTGGAAACATTATACAATAAACTGAATTTGGGTTGATCTTAAGGGTATTGAAACTGTAGAGAAGATAACAGAGTCAAAGTTTTGTGTTTAACTTTAAAAGCAAAGGAATCAGTTTGATTAAATCGGCGATTTGAAACACCAGATTCTTAAACAGATATTAGCAAAATTGATGTTCTCTAATGGCTAAACAGAGATTGAGTTATTTACTTTTTGGGTGTTTGTTGTTTAAATTGTTGGAAGTGAAAAAATCTTGGCCACAAAAATGAAATTATCTCCAAGACGTATCATTTATCCACCAATGAAAGTTCCGTCATTTCTTTCACTTCGAAGTTTGTTCTCGCCTCAGATTTCCTGGAAAAGAAGAGAATCTCAATCTCCCCCAATCTTCGTAGAAGGGTTCTTCTTGTTTTTGGAATTTTACTCGATCGTAAAGTAGAATATCGCCAGTTAAATTGGGATCGGTTTCGGGTCAAACCCGAGTTGCTATGATGAACCTCTCGATCTCGTCGGCTCATAAGAACCCTAATTTTCGCTCGTCGCGTTTCAGTTCTAAGGTATTGTTACTGTCTTAGTTTCAGTTCGCCGGGCTTCACCAGAAAATGACTTTTTCTGATTTCTTCTTCTCCTCTTTTGGTGGCTAGACCTCAATGTCAGAGAGTTGCGGGCTCTCTTCCAAATGCGGTACATTTCTCAGGGGTCAATTTCGAAGAATACATTTTTCTTGGGTTCACAACACTCCATCTTTGAGAAAACGGGCAGGTTACTAAATCAAATAGTTTGAACGTATCTGATTTCCAGACCATATCAATCTCCATAGAACGCTAATTGTGATTAGATTCATGTAATGTGGCGTTGTATAGGTCACGTGGTGTCGCCGATCTGCGTCATGCCACTGACGGAAGAGAATGTGGAGAGAGTGCTTGACGAAGTACGGCCGTCGCTAATGGCCGACGGAGGAAACGTCGCGCTGCACGAAATCGATGGACTTGTGGTGGTTCTAAAGCTACAAGGAGCTTGTGGGTCGTGTCCTAGCTCATCGATGACCTTGAAGATGGGAATCGAGAGTCGTCTACGAGACAAGATTCCAGAAATCATGGCCGTCGAGCAGTTTCTCGAAGCCGAGACAGGAGGGTTAGAGCTGAACGAGGAGAATATAGAAAAGGTTTGATTTTTTTTTTTTTTCAATTATCGGGTGAAATTGAAATATTGAGTTATTTTCAATTTTGGCTCCTCGGTTTGATGACATGGATTATTTTTCAACCCAGGTTCTCTCCGAGCTACGGCCTTACCTATCAGGTACTGGAGGTGGGGGGCTTGAGCTAGTTCAGATCGATGGTTACGTGGTCAAGGTTCGGCTCACTGGACCAGCTGCTGGTGTCATGACCGTTCGTGTCGCGTTGACTCAAAAATTGAGGGAAACAATTCCTTCGATCGGTGCAGTCCAGCTTCTAGAGTGACTTTACCGTTTTTTTTTGTTTTGTAACTTGTAATCAGTTCTACAAGGCCTATTTTTGATTCAGTATATAAGTAATTTTCAAATTATAGAACTAGTATAACAACCCATTCTTGTTGACGAAGAAAGAAAATTAAACAGAGACAGAGAAGGTCAATGCCACTCTGAAAACAGTTGCTTGGATAGATGAGGAAAGAGATAGACATAGTTTACGGTTTCAACAATGTCCCAGCTTACCGTCTTTTTTCAAACTCCGTCTGCAAAAAATTCTTTTAAATTTTGCTGTTCTTGTTACCTCTTACTTTAATGTAATAATTCTGTGTGTTTCCTTTTGTTCTTGTTGTCTCTAATTTTATACTTCAATATACATAAACAGGGTAGAGACGCAAGAACGTACGTCTGTTGTTGCTCCAAAAAAAAACGTACGTATGTTCTCTTCTACAACACACGAAAACATCGGGGTGGATTCAGATGATGCGACTAGGATAAATCAGAACCAACCTACTTGTTTCTGATGATTGACCATATCCTTAACATCCAAGCTAAAGCTCTTGTAAATTTTAAAAGCATACCAAATAAAGGACGTCAAGATTATATATATCTGTGTGTACCATTTTTTTTTGCTTGAGTATCGTATTGGTTGTATGATCATCTGTTTGCAGGTACGGTGAGGATACAGAGAACAGTTACAAGATGAACGGGATGAGAACAATGATGCACCACGAAACCAAAAAAGTTCATGGTGTTTAGAAAAAATTAACCCGTGGATAAGTACGGTAAGACTGTGACGTTTGTGATCTTTGCATTTTTCTTGGACATAGTGAGGCTTTGTGGATTACCAACTCCATCTATTTTGTGGGCTATAACTGTAGTGTTTATGATCTCATCACCAAAATTCGCACTACTTTCTAGGCTTAGATTACTATCCCTGAGAGAAGTTGGAATTCCCTTACTGGCCTCCTCTTGGATCCAATTCCACTATAGTAGCTCCTGATTAATTAGTACTTGTGTTTACTTCACTAATGTTATCCTTGTCTTTGCTTTCCCATGCTATTATTTTGTAAGATAAAAAAGAGTAAAAGACAGCAAAATACATAATCTATGGGGAAAAAAGGCTAAGAAATCACGATGAGTAGTTGTCAAATTGAAAGAATGAAAGAATAATAATACCCTGAATAATATAGTCCAATTAAAAGACTGGAACCCCAAAACAACACGTAACCAAGAGCAAGAGAGAGATGTTATTACTCTAGAGGAGCATATGATGATGAATGTTTTGCTGCTGTGGATCAGATGAGCCTGGCGGAGGCGGGAGGGCAAGGAAAGGGTCTCCAAAAGGATTAGAAGGAGAAGAAGCTGCAGCTGAGAACTGATGATTCTGATGATCATGAGGATGAGAGTAATTATAGGGACTTTGATGCATCATCGTCATCATCTGTTGCTGTTGCATTGCCATTTGAACATTAGTGGGAGGAGCAATGCTATTGGACATTGCAAAAGGATCTTGTTGCATCTCGAATGGGTTCGGTGGTGCTGCTGCCGTGTCTGTGCCACCATGGCCATATCCAGCATTGGTTAGTTGGATCTGTCTCCTCGCTGAATCATCCTCGTAAAGACTGTCAAGCAATAGCATGTCGAATCCTCCTGCCTATAAGATAGAACAAAACCATGTGAGTTCTGAGGGTAGAAAAAGAGAGAGCTTCAAATTTAATTAGGTACAAGTTTGGTGTCAGCCGCGGGGCCAGGGATGTTGTTGTTGTTCTGAGGAGTAACCAGTGCTAGTTCCCAACCGGACCCACCGGTTTCTATTAAGCTTAAACTGTTTGATGGACCCGGAGCTTCATGACCTGCAGAGACCAAACAGAAATTGACTATTTTGATTTCTTGTTCTAGCAGTGTTAACATTGTTCAAAGAAAGTCTCTACTTTTAGTCAAAAATCAATTCTAAGCGGAAATAAACGAGATGGAACAAAAAAAATCTTGGTTGTTTTCGCTACCTGGTGGATATATTGCGAGAGCCAATGCATTGCGGTCCTCTATCTCTGCGGCTTGTGGGTTTATCTCACTCAGGCCCTGTGAAGGAGAAGAAAAGGTCAATGAGGTTTTGAGTCCTTGGCCAAAAGAGATATGGGTACACATGAGATGATATGTAGAATAAAATTCACCAGTAAGTCATCGGTGTCTATCAAGCATGAAAGTTTAGCATCTTCCTCTTCTATTTTGACATTTTCTTCTTCTTCGATAAGCGGCTGGTATCCTTCAATGTTTTCATTTTGATTTTCGGTTTCTGCAGGTTCTTCAGGCTGCGCAGGGTCTTCTTCTTTTTCTTGTTCTTCTTCCTCCTCCTCTTCTTTTTCTTGATACTCCTGTTACACAATAAAATGGCAATTACAAAGAAACTATTCAACATCCACTAGAAATGGTGAGATAAGACTCTGTACCAGCTTTTTCTGTACAGAACCAGTTTGAGGCGCTTCTTTAATGTAATCTTCCATTGTTGCAAGAAAAGACGGAGGAGGCTGAAACAAAGTTTAGATATTAGGTCTTTAGAGGTGATCAATCTCGCATCGTATATCACAAGTTAAGAATTAAGGAACCTGTCTCAAAATTGGGAACTGAAAATTCCTCGCGAGCTCTAGACCTTTGCAGTACTCATAAAACTCAGCAAGATGTTCTGCCTGCCCAGTATAAAAATTTTAACAGTCAAGCTTAATGAAGATTGAGACTTGGTCCAGCTTTAGAGTTTTACCTGTTGGCCAGCCCGTTTGTATATGTTTAGAGCTTTAACTGCATCATGTCTTGACATCTCAAAGAACTGAATCACATATATATACTTTAGTAACATTCAATAGAAAGCAACTTGATACTAAAACAGAGGAACTAAATTTGTACAAACCATGTCTACAAGATTAATAATTCCATCATTAATGGCACAGTATATCTTGAAGCTTTCTTTAAGCACCAATGTAAGAGCATACTGGATCAGATAATTGCTATATGCTGTTCCTTCAGGCTGCAAAACCGAAAACATATTAAGAAACTTTTCAATGTAAAAAACAAACAAACAAAAATAGTCAGAAAATTTTAGTTTTGGATATGTAACTTTACCTTGCAACCAGTAAGCCTGTAAAGCAGCTGCTGCAAAGCAGGTAACTGCTCTAGCAATACTTCATCAGATAGCATCCTTGTTCTATACGTTTGAGAAGCATTGAAGTCGACGTTCTGGAACATGATTTGTGATAGAAACTTATATCTGGAATTAGATTCTTCCTTTTGTCGTTTTACATGGTGATAAATTCAGAACAAACCTTTGAAGATGCACTTGAACCTTTTGGTAAACGTTCTGCCTCTATGTCATACTTTAAAACCCGATAGCATTCAAGGCGCTCTTCTAGGAAAAGCGCATATGTCCGAATCCACGCAGAGCAATCCCAAGCTGCAACAACAAATTCGTAAACAAACAGAAGCTGTGGAACAAATCACATATATATAGGGGGGAGAGAGAGAGAGAGATAAGGGTTATTCACCAAGAGAACTTGTATCGTCTTTGAAGTTAGATATTCGAAGTATATGTCCTCTATGTGAGTAATTGAGAAGCTCTTCTCTGAATGTTGGATCACCTTCTCTTAGTGTTCTATGTATGACTATCAACACTTTGATCGCGACCTGCGTGTTGGACAAGCAATTTAGAGCAACCAAAAAGAGAGTTTATAGATTTAACAAAGTGACTCACGACCCAGTTGTGAGTTTTGGACAATCTCTTGGCTAGTGCGTGAATACAGTAAGCAACATCTGCTCGTGGTTGTATTACAGATGTTGCAGAGAATATTTCTGCAGAAAGACAAAACAGAAACTCTTTATCGAATCAGAAACTCATAATCGTAACCAAATGAAGGGAATTCAGAGAGTAAGAAGAGAAACTATACTACGAATATGACGTTCTTTGGGAGCAGATTCAACGTGATTTGTGGCCTTGACGATGGCAACATCCAAATCCTATCTCGATTTTTGAAATAAATTCATCGGTCATTTTAAATAGTTTTCGAGCAGATGAAAGCCAAAACTTTCAAAATGTGAATTATTTACCTTGAATTCGCTGTTGACCTTGGCGATTCCGACTGTGGTAGAATCCTTGAGAGCTCCGACCGCTTTACGAAAGCTGTGAAACGTTGCCATCGTGCGTTAATCGGAATCTGGAGAATTGCTCGACTATTCCAGCGATCACCGGAATTGCGTAACGATCTGTTTACGATTCGATATATAATGTACGACGGAGAGAAAGAAAGGAGGAGAAGATAAGGATTAAAGAAAACGAAGACCAAAGTTTTGATTGCTCTGTTAGTCGCCTTACAACAAACAGAACACAATAACGGAATATCAATGATCTGATGATTTTTTCTTTGTTTTCACTGTAATTTTAAAACTAGAGGAATTGAAAAAAAGGAAAATAGAATATATTTCATTTGTCAAATCAGAATATTATTTAACCATAACAAATATCGTATATTCCGATGCCAGTTATTAAACTTTTCTTTAACTTTTGTATAGAAATTTCCTCAAATGTGGATGTCCAAAATGAAATGGACGATATTATTTTACTACATAAATTATGGTTGTCCACGGTTTTTCCATCTAAATTTCGGATCTTTCTATTATACCACATAAACTAACAACGCACACTTTAATTTTACACGAACTATTGACATGTCTTCACAATTCCACAAATCGTTATCTTTTGAATAAATCGCGATCAATTGAAATTAACTATATTTATCATATAACCCGAAAACCGACCCATTGAATAATTGCGGTTGGCGAGTTTACTCCTTTTAACCAATTGAGTAAACACAATTGTGAAGATTTGGATTATGTGAGTTATGTTGTAGACGCAATTAACTTCAATTGATCGCGATTTATCCAAAAATAACGATTTGGAGAACTGTGAAGACATGTCAATAGTTCATGTAAAATTAAAGTGTACATTGTTAGTTCATGTAGTATAATAGAGAGGTCCAACGTTCATGTGAAAAAACCATGGACAGCCATAGTTTATGTAGTAAAATAGTGTCGTCCCAAAATGAAATCTATCTGTAATTCTCGCAAGACAGATAATAGTAATATAATCTTGATTTCTTTTTTAGTTAACATCGATAATTCGGATCTAGTCAGAGTAGTTTAATCTAATGGATGAACAAACCTTTCGCTATTCAGAGCCTATCAAAGAACTCTGGTTAATGCACGGAGTGACCCATGCAATCTATAAAAAAAAAAAGAAAAAAGAATGGGTCTTTGAGTTGAACAAAACAAAATTTAAATAAAGAACTCTGTTTGAAGGATTAAGTGACCCATGCAATCTAAAATTCGACTACTCGAAATGTTTTTTTTTTCTTTTCTCGGTTTGCACCAGTGAACTGATTTGGATATACATTATAGATTATAAGTCAATCATACATTTATTACTGAATATTAATAATTTCTAATTGTGTGAAAACTTTTATACATTCAATCTATAAGGGAAACTAGATTCATACCCACGCCATGCGTGGGAAAAATATTCGTAAATTATATTTTATTAGTAAATATAAATTAAATATTTATATAATTTTAAATTTTATTTAAAATTACTTTACCATTAATTTTTGTATATATAAATTTAAAAAATAAAAATAATTATTTTTTCTGAATTTAATAGTATTTTTTGGTGAGTTTAATAAAATATAGTAATACTCTAACCAAATTAATAACAATAGCATATATTGTAATTATTCGTATAAGTTAAGTTTATTTATATATTTATTTAAAATTTACTGTAATGATGAAACGTAAGCATGATATTTGTGTTAATAACACGTGAGAATAAAGTTATTTTCTTAAATTGTTTCTCAAATAATATATTAGAGATTAGGTAATAACTTAAATCTATTTATATTTATTTAAAATTATTTATAAATTAAAGTATTAAAATTTTAAATAAATAAAAAATAATTGTTTTTGTAAATGTAATACTATTTTTTTATTAGTTAAATAAAATATATTGATTCTCTAACCAAATTAATATTAGGGGTATTTATTATAATTATTCTAGTAATTTACACTCTTTTATATATTTAAACTGAAATCCATTGTGATGTTGACACATCATCATGATATTTTTGTTATTAAACGTTATGATAAGGTTATTTTGTTAAAAAAAAATTTCAATATATTAGAAATACTAATTTACAAAATTGTGCCCAATGTTAAAGCTTAGCTTATGGACCTAATGTCTCGGACTCGGACGATAGGCTTTAGATCATACCGTGGCCCATAGCCCAGCTTATACGTGCGATCCTGCCGATTTAAAACTCGCTTTTGCCTTCATCAATTGAAATGTCAATAGATTGTTGGTGACCAGGAAGATAATAGCGTTGTCCCTGAAACCTCAGCATTATTGTCTATTCTTCTTGCATCTTGATTCTGGTTATGGTTTCAATTAGAAGGATAATTGTTTTCTCCTTGGTTCATGGAGTTAGTTTTTTGAATTATTATGTTAATATTAGAATGAATTAAAAAAGTAAAAAATATTGCATCATGGCCGGATTAGTGTGGATTTAAGATTTGTAAATGTTGTGTGAAACAAAGTTGAAAAAAATGTGAAATATATAAAAGGAACCACATGAGACTCTAAGTATTATTATAATTTATAAACATAAACACATTCCCTAGTGCTGCATATTAGTGGTCGTTATGATCATGAAAGAAGACAACGGTCACTGCACAAATCCCCAGCTTAATGAATATTTCAAAAAATTAGTTCACGAAATAGCAAAAAAAGAGAGTATTTAAGTTAGATCTCTATTAGCGAGATCAAATACTCCATTCTCACTGATATAAATGCAAAAACAGTAAGCAGAATAATTGCCAAAATGACTAAATCAACATGCCATTGCATCTCTTTATCATCATTACGTTTCATTGCGACATTCTCAAAGGACAGGGTCAATCAAAGAACAGCTTTTGATCACGCACAATGGATTGCTTATGTCCCTACAGTTACAAATTGACAAAACCCTTTACACCAAAGCCGGCATCACCACAAATAAGGCCAAGTCAAATTTTAATATTAACTATTTTCAACATCTTCAAGCTTTTTTATATGTTTAATGTTTTTTTTATTGTGTCACAACGAGCCGACCCAATAACCCAATATCTTCATACGAAGATTTAGCAACGAGAGTCGAACTCACACTTCTGGGATGGACGTAGAGGTGGTACAACCACTAGACCACTCCTCCCTTTTTATATGTTTAATGTTAAGTATTGTCTTTTGCATGTGATGAAATATTTGTATTTTTTGTTTCGCTATATTTTATCCATGTCCACTTGCTTTTTGTTTTTCATATATTTAATTAGGGAAACCATAGATTTAAAAACAAACTAGATTTATACACACGCCATGCGTGGGAAAAGTATTCGTAAATTATATAATATTATTTATTAATAAATATAAATTAAATATTTATATAATTTTAACTTTTATTTAAAATTATTTTTAATATTATTTTGTATATCTAAATTAATGAAAAATAATTGTTTTTAACGTATTTAATAATATTTTTGGTTAGTTTAATAAAATATATTGATTATGTAACCATATTAATAACAATGATATATATTGTAATTATTCTAGTAAATAAAGCTCATTTATATATTAATTTAAAATTCATTGTGGTGATGACACGTCAGTATGGTATTTCTATTAATAACACGTAAGAGTAAAGTTATTTTCTTAAAATGATTTCCAAATAATATATTAGGGATGAAAGCCCAAATGTTAATAAATTTTGATATATAATTTTGTCTAAAGAGACAGTCGAATAAAATTATTAAAAAGCGGAAAAAGTATCCATCGTGTGATCATTACTCCTCTTCACCTTCTCGGTGAGAGATAGAAAAAGAAAAAAAAAAACTCTGGTCACTGCCACGGTGAGTTTAGTTGTAACCGATCCTGTGCTCTCTCACTGAATTCAACGTTTACCTCTATCTCCGATCCATTGGTTTACCAGGCGCGTAGAGTGCTAGAGAGATCTTAACCATGGGAAACGGAAATTCAACGGACACGAAAGAGTCGCGCCGATCAAAGATGCGACAGAAGCTTCAGAACCTTCGCAGCCATCGCCGTTTTCGTCATTCAGGTTCCGGAAGCGTCTCCGGATTGGCAAGTCAGAGATCTGTGAGCGCAGAGGATTTCGCCGGCATTGCTCTTCTCACTCTCATTCGCGTACGGTTTACTCTTCTTTTTCGCTTTTAGATTACTGTCTTCGTCAACTGATACGATAGTCATTTGTCATTGTTTTTTCTTTTGGCATCTTCTCTTAGGCTGAGATGAAATTCAAGGACAAGTGGCTCGCCTGTGTTTCCTTCGGGGAACAAACATTCCGTTCGGAAGTTTCAGATTCGTAGGTTACCAATAATCATTCACATTCCTTGTAAAATTTTGTACTTCTAAAAATGTCGTGGCCCTGTTGTTTTTGATGATTTTGCAGTACGGATAAGCCGATTTGGAATTCGGTAAGAAAACTAACAGTTTCTTGATTTTCGCGTTATATGAGTTTTACCGGTTTGTACTTTTTCTGTTTACAGGAAAAGAAGCTCCTCCTGGAGAAAAATGGACCAAGTTTAGCTAGGATCTCAGTTTTTGAGGTGTGAAATACTCAGCTGACTTTCTTCTTTCTGGATTTGGCATTTTGTTATTGATCTGTTTGAGATGACTTCCTTTTCTTGTTGCAGACCAATAGGCTCTTGAAGAATAATATCATCGGTTATTGTGAGATTGATCTACTTGAGTTTGTAGTGCAGGTCAGCAGCGAAGGATTGTTTTCATATGAAAGCTGTTTCCGTTCTTCCAACTTTTTCTTTTCAATATTTTTTTCATTCTCACTATCTATGCTTAGACTGGCGTAAGCTCAACTAATGAAGTATATTTCATTGGTTGGGGGAGGGATCTGTTAGCTGATAATGGTGCATGGATTAGATATTGCAAGGCCTTGAAGATAGATTGATGAGAAAATTGTTTGTACCATTTATTCTGTTTCTCTTGTATACAATGTGATATAGGAACCTGAAGCTACTTGCAAATCATTTGACCTGTTAGATCCGGCCTCATCTAATGTTGTTGGCAGCATTGTCATTTCATGCTCTGTCGAGGTATGCAGTAAGTTAAAAGTTAATACAGATGCGGTGGGAACGGTTTCTGATTTTTGATTGCTAACATTTACAGGATCCTATTGAAACTGAGACATGTTTTGCCAAGCGAATTTTGTCTATAGTGGTATGATTTACTTAACATCCACTCTGTCGATTCTGGTATTGTAAAGTATTCCTCTTTGCATGGTGCCGTTTTAGTTTTCTTGTATATTCCAATGATTGGTTATAAAGACTTGGTACATCCTACAGCCTTTAATCACATTCCCTCGCGTTCATTTTTTTTGTTGTTTCACTTTATTTTTGTGCAGCACTTATTTCAATTAAGAATCTATGACCTACCTTTCTCCTTTCAATGGCTTCTTAAGCAGCTATAATTGATTGATGGAGTCTTCATGTAAGTGCAGGACTATAATGAAGATGGACATCTTTCATTCTCAGAGTTCTCTGATCTGATGAATGCATTTGGGAATCTAGTGGCTGCTAACAAGGTTTGATCTTCGGCAGCTTTGTCACCTCTATCTGCTCTGTGCGCTTATGCATATGTGCTCTAAGGGTGTAGTGGTAGTTAGTTTATGAAATATCATGTACCAATAGCTGTACTCATTAGCATTTTCTAGTAGAGAATGCTAGATTGTTGCTTTTGAAGGCACTCCTGATGTTTCCACTGACTTTTTTACCAGAAAGAGGAGTTGTTCAAAGCCGCTGACGTGAATGGAGATGGTGTTGTTACAATTGATGAGTTGGCTGCACTTCTTGCCCTTCAACAGGAACAGTAATAAACATTCTATACATTGCCTGTGTTCAGGGTTTCTGTTTATACATATTGATTTTTACATCGTTGAGTCCTATTAATCTGCATGCATCTATTCCAGGGAGCCAATTATAAATAGTTGTCCGGTCTGCGGTGAGGCTCTTCCACCTTCTGACAAGCTCAACGCAATGATCCATATGACTCTCTGTTTTAACGAAGGAACGGGTAATCAAACAATGACCGGAGGGTTCTTAACTGATCGGCAGGCTTCGTATGGGTAATGGGTTAGAATTTTAATTTTTTGAGTTTTTGATCAGATAGTTAAATAATGGTTTATATATTGTGTTGGGGTTGCTCATTATTCAAGCTGTTAACATTTCGTCAGATGGATGTTCAAACTAAGTGAATGGACTCATCTATCAACTTATGATGTTGGTTTGAACACTGGTTCAAGTGCTTCACATATCGTGGTATCTTCCCTTTCTACCACTTTGTTTATGTGAGATAAACATCTGTTATGATGGCAAGTTATCAAGTTGTCTGATTTTTTGTATTCTTCAAATCCTGGCTCTAGGGAAGCCTGGTATTTTTAATTTCTCCTATCAAATTTTGTGGTTTTCGTTTGAGTATATCCTACTGTGAGCAAATGCACTAAAATTTACTTAATTTTACGAAATATCTGCTTTAGGTGATTGATCGGAAGAGTAAGAGACTCGTGGAAGAGCTGATTGATTCAAAGATTGTTATGTCAATGAGAGCTATTTATCAGTCAAAAATTGGACTCCGGCTTATGGACCAAGGTAACAAATTAACAATTTGGGTCCTTCGTCTTTAAAATGCATCTATCTATAGTACCTTTGTAATATATTTGTTGTTATCCAACCCTTCGTTTTTGCCCTCAAGCTTCTCACTCTTGTTATTATACCAAAAAGATAAGTTTTCATTCTGGATCATCTCTTTGATGCAGGAGCCAAAGAAATTTTGCAGAACCTTTCTGAGAAGCAGGGGAGGAAAATGAACTCAGTTGAATCTGCCCAAAATATACCCAGCTTTCTCGAGTTTTTCAAGGTATGAAATTTTTCGTTAAATTATTGTGTCAAATGGCTGTTGAGTTCAATCCTGACACAGTCTGGCTAGTGGTTTGGATTTTAATAACACCTGTTTGAATTGTGAATTTGATATAGTGCTATATGGAACATAATATCTTAGAAAAAGTCTTTCAATTACAGAAAACTGATATTCCTATTGGGAATTTGAGAAAACATGTGAAATCGTCTGACAGATCAGTCAACATTCCTCTCTTATTCATTATATATAACAAGGGCTAGGTTGGGATTGCTTCACTAGATCTCATAGGTTTTAAAACTGTATCCACCTCCTTTTGTAAGTTTACATTAACGTCCAAATTGAATTATTTTTTTTCAGGATCAAATAAACATGGCCGAAGTCAAGTATCCTCTAGACTATTTTAAGGTATGCAAAGGAAGTTCATGGTATGATTCTGACCATGATAGTAAAATAAAAAAAGTTGCGAGTTTTTGGACTTAAGAATTAAGATCTAACCAAAGACAATGTACGGTATGACTTCTGTAATAAAACATAAATTGTTGGTGGCTAGGTATAAATAGACATGTAAGTGGTAATGAGGTAAATCTAAGCTAAATCCTTTGCTGGACAGGAAAACACCCTTGGTAATTTTGTTAATTGTAAGCTTGTGTACGTTTCATGAATTTGAAAGCTGGTCATTTCACTTGCAGACTTTCAATGAATTCTTCATACGGGAGTTAAAGCCTGGTGCAAGACCAATTGCGTGCATTGATCGGGATGATGTTGCTGTATGTGCTGCTGATTGTCGATTAATAGCGTTTCAGTCGGTGGATGATAGCATGCGGTTCTGGATCAAGGTAAACTTGCCTCTAAAGTTGCTACAATCTAGTAGTTTTGCAAGCTCAGCATCTGCAAAATTGAATAACTATTAAGACAAGTGATGCATCTGATAACTTGCAATACTGCCTAAATGTTAATCGCAGTTCTAAACTTCTCAACCATTTTCGATATTGGTAGGGCCGGAAGTTCTCAATTAAAGGCCTCTTTGGGAAGGATGTGCATTCGGATGCTTTCCTTGATGGATCTTTGGTGATATTCCGATTGGCTCCGCAGGTGCAACAAGACTGCATTTTTATGTTTTTCGACCAAAACCTAAAATTTCAGTGCCGTTGTTGTTCCCTCTCTTTATGCCTTTGTTGATCTGTTACAGGACTATCATCGTTTTCATTCTCCTGTCTCTGGCGTCATTGAAAAGTTTGTCGATGTTTCTGGAAGCTTATATACAGTATGTACCGAACCATCTGCTTTTTTAAGTTGAAGAGTTTCATTCCTCTGTTCCGTAATTTCTTATTGGAGTTACCTTTGTTTCCTTGTTAATCTACCTTACTGCTCAGGTTAATCCGATTGCAGTCAATAGCAAGTATTGTAATGTGTTCACTGAGAATAAACGGACTGTCGTACTTATATCGACAGCAGAGTTTGGAAAGGTTTGTCATATCGTATAAGTCATACACTGACTTTTCTGTCTGCTGAATCTAGTTTTTTCTTAATTGTCTCTGTGCTTGCTGCGGTGAACTCAGTGACCTCAGTTTATTTTCTGTAACAGGTCGCATTTATTGCGATTGGAGCAACAATGGTTGGTAGCATCACCTTTGTTAGACATGAGGGAGACCATGTGAAGAAAGGGGACGAGGTAAGCTATTCTGAACCCCTTTTTTAATTAGAACATAGGTAATAGTTTCTTGTACAAGTGATTACTAATTTAACATTCTCCTTTTCTAGCTTGGTTACTTTTCATTTGGTGGAAGCACAGTTATATGCGTCTTTGAAAAGGTTAGTTTCTAACTATGTTTTTGGTCTGTACGCTAAATATGAAATTCATACCACAATAGTATTAGTGTAATACTTTATACTTAGTCTCTTCGAAGCTATCAAAGCTGAAACGTTGAGCTATATACTTCCACTACCCTAATCTGAAAATCTTGTAACAAAATATCATAATACCTTCCTGGATGAGTGCTTGCATCTGCACCAACCTTACCTTTCACGTGACATGCACTTCAGGACTCGATTAAGATCGATGAGGACCTCTTAGCTAACAGCAGTAGGTCCTTGGAGACGTTAGTTACTGTCGGAATGCAACTAGGTGTCTCTTTTCCAAAGCTGGAAAACTGTGTTCTTGAACCCTGAACTGCTTCAAACTCTGTGAGTTAGTATAAAACTACGGATGATCTGCTTTTGTTTGGTTGGATTTCTTTTAATTCTCTTCTCAATCATGAAAACAAATCCTCTTTGTTTGTTACACAAAGAATTTGCTCTGTATATATAAGACCAATATGTCCCGGGGATTGACTTGTTAATATTTACTGTTTCGTTTTTTTTTTAATGAAATGTTTTGGCTAGGTGACAATTTTACATGCAAATAGGATTAAACACATGTCATTCTTTATACCTGTCTTCATGAAGAGACTTCTCTGTAACTCTCTTTCTTTCTTTCTTTCTTATCTCACCCCCCTCTCTCTCTCTCTCTTTCGCTTTGTAATCTCCTCTCTGTTGAGTTTTAATTTACTTAAAGCACAAATGTCGTGGACAAAAACTAAGGTGACTCTAGCTTTGTCTCTGGTCACGGTTTTCCTCAGCATCTCTCTTGCTGATCTCAAAGTAGGTTTTTACTCTAATACTTGCCCTCAAGCCGAGTCAATCGTTAGAAGAGTCGTCTCTGGAGCTGCTCTTTCCGACCCTAACCTTCCGGCCATACTTCTTCGGCTCCATTTCCATGACTGCTTTGTCGAGGTAAATGCATTTTTCGTTCTCTTTGTGCTTTCCCCTATTGCTTCTATCTACAGAAAACTTAACCACAAGAACAGGGATGCGACGGCTCGATCCTCGTGGACAACGGAGCAATCTCTGAAAAGAATGCATTCGGACATGAAGGCGTTAGAGGGTTTGAGATAGTAGAAGCCGCCAAAGCCGAACTTGAAGCTGCATGCCCTGGTGTTGTATCGTGCTCAGACATTATTGCCTTGGCTGCACGTGATGCCATATCTTTGGTAAATGATAAATAGGGGAAGGGAAAAAAATATTTGGATCTTTCTCAATTTTCTTCCATGTTGTGATTGACTCATCGCACAGGCAAATGGACCGGCATATGAAGTGCCAACTGGGCGGAGAGATGGTCGGGTTTCGAACATGACGCTGGCTAAAGACATGCCCGAGGTGAGTGACTCGATTGATATACTTAAAGCAAAGTTTAGGCAGAAGGGACTCAACGCCAAAGAACTCGTCCTTCTCAGTGGTATGTATTTCTTCTTCCTTTTTTTCTCTCTCATTCATGTTTGTTTGGTGGCCTCCATTGTCGTGAGGTTTTTGGTACGAAGTCCAAGTTATATGATTTTCGTTTCCCAAATCCGTGATGTGTGGCCTTGCTTCTACTTTTCTTCGTGCTCATGTCACGTGACTCCGTGCGTTACAAAATTTCTGTAGACTTTTTTTGTCAAAAACGTTAGTGGATTTTTTGTTACCTTATCCACTAAATCTGGCATAACCCAAGAAGTGTCATGATTCGCACGATAATAGGTCAGTTATACGATCCTCATGATTATCTGTCGAGCCATTCTTTAGAGTAGATTTTAGGGTTAAATTTACACGTGTGACCAGAAACGAAGGCCTCAACACGCACGATAGTCTAATACAGTAGCTAAAGATCACCCAGTCATCATGCGTTCTACACCTGATCTGGCTCAATTTGAGTTATTTAAACTTTTGATAAAGAAGCTTTTAAAAAATTCAAATCAGAAAAAATATTCTAGTTTTATTTTAGTTTGAAGAAAATTTAAATATTTAACAATTTGAATGGATAATCATATCAATTTATACACTTCCGTTCCTCCTAATAATTCTTTTCTACCGTATCAGCTGCTCACACTATCGGAACAACAGCCTGCTTCTTCATGACCAAACGCCTCTATGATTTCTTACCCGGTGGCCAACCTGACCCGACCATCAATCCGGTTTTTTTACCTGAATTAACCACTCGGTGTCCACAAAATGGTGACATAAATATACGGATACCAATGGACCGGTTCAGTGAACGGCTCTTCGACAAGCAGATTCTGCAGAACATAAAAGATGGTTTTGCTGTGCTTCAGACGGATGCAGGACTATATGAGGATATAACAACCCGTCGGGTCGTGGATTCGTATACCGAGCTGCTAAATCCACTTTTTGGCCCATCATTTGAATCGGATTTCGTAAAGGCAATGGTAAAGATGGGGAATATTGATGTGAACACCGGTGCTAAAGGGGAGATTCGACGGGTTTGCTCGGCTTTCAATTGAGAATGTAAGCAGAAAAAAATTGTGTGTGTTAATTTCTTATACTAAAAAAATTTGTAGTATATTGTATGTCTTCCATGCGAAAAAAACTAATCCAAAAACTAATCAACGTTGAATGAACCATTCTAATTGTAATGTTCGTATATAAAGAATGGAAAGTGATATGTATATAACGATGCTTTGCAATGTATAACATCTCTCTCTCCTGGGCTTTCATATTGGTTTCTAACAAAAGACAAAACCCGAGAGTTTTATTCATTCGGATTCTTTACTTTCTCGAATCAACTAATTTCTTCCCCATTCCCTTATGACAGAAAACTAGAGTGAGCAGTAAAAGAAAGAACAAAATGAAGAGGACTAAATTAAAAGTCTCCAATAATGAAACAACTAAACATGAATAAACAGAAAGGAAGAGATCACAGAAGAGTTTAATTCAGATGTCAAAAAGTGTTTAATTTCTTTCGACTCGTCTTCTTATAATCGTAACCCACTTAAATTCCTTACGTTGGGTCTTGTCACAAATCGTCCCTCTGAAATAAGACAACCAGCAATATTATTATTATAAACTCTGTCCTAATTTTCAGTTCAAATCATATGTATTAACATTATATATATAAAATAAAATTTTAACGTCAAAATTTAAAGCAAGAATAGAGATAAACCTTCAGACGTGGTCGTTGATCGGCATTGAGCTTGCGAACTTGATATCGGATTTTTTTGGAGTTGGAGAAAAGTCGATTCCTCCGTTTCTCTCTATAGTTTAATTCAATTGCTTCTCTTTCTCCAAACAAATCTATCTCACCCAACCTTGCCTGTTTCAAATCATCCTTCATTTGTTTCACTCTTTAAAATTGATCACTATTTAAAGTAACTAACTAAACCATGTTCACTCCTTCGATCTATATTTAAAGTAACTAACTAAACCAGTTTTAACTCTTGTCAGATTCAGAGATTTATAATAAATTGCTGCTACTGATTGGTTCTCAAAACATTCATATCACTGAAAAAGGTTTAAAGCACATCACTCAATCTAAGCGCCACGTGGTGAATTAATCCGAATTTAAACTATTTTATAGTAATTTACAAAAAAAAATCGAAATTTGGATATCGGCGGCGGGAAAAAGAGTTTAGAGGTTTAAGTAACGTACATGCACGTCGATTCCGACGGCCACCGAACCCAGAATCTCGTCGGATAAGGGCGAATCTTTATCCGACCAAGCCTCTAAAACCCCATCGTAGTCAAGCTTCAACATTGGACTCATTCTCTGATCCGGCTGCGGATTCCAGTACGGAGCTTCGGAGTTCTTTGATTCCGCCGCCGCCCGAGCTACTTTTGTCTTCTTCTTCTTCTTATCTCCCACTGCTGTCGTGATCTTCTTACTCCTGCAAATATCCATGGCGTCAGATTGGTCCTCGTCAGCTGTCACGGCGGTTATGGTGGTTTGGAGTCTCGGCGAGATCTGTTCAAATTCCACGGTGGGATAATTGCACACATCGTTGATTTCCCGGAGAGCGCTCTTCATTCCAAGCCCTAAACGAAAGCTTCCGGCTTCTCCAAATCCCATGGAGCTTCCGTACGGACCGTACCAAGGATTCATCATTTCCCCTAATCGACCGATTATGTGGCAATTCCTTCCCGAGAATCCAGATTCTTCATTTCCGTGATTCTCTCCCTCATTGGATTCGATGTTCCCCATAAAACTGTCGAGCCCTTCTTCAGTCTCATCATCCAGAATCGATTCCGCATCTAATTCGTCGAGTCGTCCATACCGGTTCACCTCCGAGTCATCAACTTCACCTCCGATATAGACCTGCGTATGCTCAAAGAAGTGGTCCGTTTTCGTCTGTATCGTGGCAGTGTTCACAAAATCGGTCTCCTCGATGGACCCAAAAGGCAGAAGCAACTGAGAAGCTTCGTCGTAATCGCTGTGAGGAGAATTAATCCCGAGAAACAGAGAATTCAGCGGAGGTTTTTTCTTGGAGGAGAAGATGTTTGGATAGGCGGTGGAGAGAAGAGCCGCCGCTTCGTCGTAAGTCTGGTTCGGCCTTTTCCGTTGTGTCCGTCGCTTTCTGGTGGAGATTGAGAGCGGAGGAGAATTGGACTCCGAGATGGTGGATGACGGCGAAGGAGTGTTGTGTGAGACGGCTCTTGACGGCGGTGATATCATCATCTCCCTCTCGAAGCTATAGGCGGCGCCGCCGCTTAGACAAGACGACATTTCTCTGGCGATGAGAAACAAAAGACGCAGAATTTACCAGGAAAATCAGTAAACAGAGGACTGAATTTCAGACAATTCAATAACTGTTGGATTTCAGACAGTAAGTAAATGTTATTTAAGTAATAAAAAGGCTTGAACGTACGATTCTCAGAATTTTTGTGACATAATAATGATAAACCCTAAACCTCTGACAAATTCTGTTTACTAAATGTAGCGAAAAGGTCAACACTTTAAGGATGAAAAGAAAGATTCTGTGTACTAGAAAGGAAAGAAACGGCACAGATGTTCATATAACCAGATTCTGTGTACTAGAAAGGAAAGAAACGGCACAGATGTTCATATAACCCTTAGAGAAGAAAACAATGAACGTTTTAGATTAGAGAGAGACAAAGAGAAGAGGTCATAGAAGCAAGAATTTCCCAGAGAGAGAGGTACCAATTGGATTGGGAGAGTCACGAGTTGGAATAAGAAAAGAGAAAAGATCCGTTACGGAATTCAACAGTTATATAGTCATATCAATTGAGGCTCTGTTAATAAGTTTGTGAAAAATCATCAATGAGTTGCCGGGGAGAGAGAGAACCTAATGGAGAAGTTAAAGTGTTGTTCGTTTGGTTGCCGTACGCGGTTGCGGCTGCGGCTGCGGTCAATCCTGCGGTTGCGACTATGGCATATGTTGTTCGTTTGTCTGTCGTCGGTGGTTGCGGTTGTTCGTAGATTTTTAATTACATCGCTGTTTTAATCAGCGGTCGAAAAAATTGCGACGCATGATGTAATGTCTAACCTCTGCGTCTGTCGCAGGTACCTACGGCAGCTAAATGAACAATAATCTGCCGCTGCCTCAGAAACCGAACATGACCTAATGCAATTTCTTACGATATTTCTTTTTGTGAATTTTGAAAATAAACAAACCATGCAAGTACTAGATTAATTACTACTACTTTTGCTCTATTTTATCATATATTTTTATTTGTTTCATTTTAATATTTAATGCAAATATTTAATATTTTTTGTTATTATAATTTTAAATTTAAATAGTCAAAGTTATTCATGTAAAAAAAGTTAAGATTTTCTAATAAAATACAACATAGGGGATACTAGCTAATTATGTGTGATTATAATTAGAAAAAAATCTGGATTAATAAATTTTGTATGAACAACTATAAACATTAAAATGATATTTGTTGTTGACGTTAACATGTTAATATATATAGCTGAATCATTTTTGAAAACGTGCAAAATAATATTGACAGGTACTCTGAAAATAGAACAAGTGAAAAATAATATTTTTCTTTAAAACATATGCATAAGTAACTAAAAACTTGTCCAATGTTTCAATTTTCAAAGGACACAAAGTAGTTAGGTTAATTCATGATGTGGTTTGGATTATTTCCAAAAATCCAAAACATGATGACAAGTTAACAACTCATGTACCTGTAAAACTTTTCGGCTTTTGTATGTAAAAGACCTAACAGATCACCATAATTATTGCATGTGTTAGATTTTAGGTTTACTTTCGTCAACTACACAAACTTATACGACTAAATCTATTTCTATCCGTACTTTTTGGATCTTCTTTTAACTACATAATTTGTATTTTTCTTTCATAAATTACACAAACTTCATAAATTCTTCTAATTGCAGAAATTCTATTAATGTTTATGCGTTAAATAGCTACTAAATCTGGTTCTAATTCAAAAATCTGGTTTTAACTTAGGTTTATTTTGAAATTAAAACCAGATTTTTGAAGTAAAACAAAGTTTAATAACAATTTAACGTGTAAACATTAGCAAAATTTTTGTAATTAGAATAATTTATGAAGTTTATGTAGTTTACGGAAAAAAACACAGTTTATGTAACTTGTAAAAGACCCAAAAAATACGGGTGGAAATAGATTTATTAGCATAAATTCGTGTAGTTGACGAAAGTAAACCTTACATTTTATCATTTCAGTTAATTACGTGGTGTTTTTCTTTTACACTAGGAAACCTTTCAATTCTCACTTGTTCAATATATGTATATAGGAGAACTTAGTAAAGAGGAAAGATGGGTTGAATCTAATAAAGAAAATGTAAAACTCAGAAAAGAAACGATAAACATGGCTGCCAATTCTGCCTACTGTCTCCAAAGTCCATTCCATTTTTTATTTTTGGAATCTTCTTATTCAGGGCCGACCCTGAGTTTAGGAAGACCGCAAGCAAAAACGAAAAAAGGACCGTTTTACATTATTTTATTAGAATATTCTTAAAATGAAAATCGGTTCTTTTAAAAAAATATGAAAGATCGTAAGCACGGACTTGTCCCGTATGGTTTCAGGACCGGCTCTGTTCTTATTATTACACTTGTTTCATATGACAACATGTGACCTCTCTCTTCTTTTTCTTCCTTTTTTGGTTTACGTTTCCTTTTTAACATATGCATTTTTCTTAATGGTAAATATCAATATTTGAGTTACGTAACAAAAAGAAAATAACATATGAATCTAAAACCAAATAATGTGAATCGTATATTGACTTCAATCAGATTGTTTCGTTAAGCTATTTGTGTTTGGTGAATTCTCTTCACTTCTTTAAACATCATCTGATGCGTTTGCCTTTGGATGAAGAAAAGTTAGCTATATGTTTTTTCTTCTCATTTCACTAAATGTGACCTTATAGGTGTTGATAATGATGTAAATGGAAATATATACATTGTGACAAAGATAAAAATATGTGACCCTTGAGAGTCAATTAGGGCACTGTACAAGAGTGGCTCAAATGGTTACAAACTACAAGTGAACTCTCTTTTCTTACATATGTATGTTTATATAGGGGACCATTTGCGTAAACATATATACACTCATACACTATAAGCTCGAATTGCAATAACAACAATATATGATGTTTTCACTAATTTTCATGTATGATGATGGTTAATCTTATATATATATATTCTTATATCATTTTATGAATTTTATAACATGGAGATAACCAATTTTATAAAAATTTACAAAATAATCTGATAAAGGCTAAGATTTTTTTTTGGCATTAGGGTAGATTGAATAATTTAAGGATAGAATAGTGAAATACACTTATTAACTAATGATATGTTAAAAAAATTATGCTAATGGTATTTTTAAAAATAGGAAATTCAAAGTTACATTTTCTAAAAATTTCTTAATACAAAAAGAGAGAGGGATAAGTATATGTGGGCGAGTAGATATTTACTTCGTCATGTCCCTTTCTTCCCATTGCAGATTACATATGACGACAATATATATATATTATTAAATCTTTCAATACATACAAAACAATGCTAAATTACGGTAAAATGAATAATACACTTTCATCTCAATTATTTAATAATGTGACTAATAATTAAACTATATATATTGGGGTTTGATTGCAGTTTGACTTGAAAATTTTCTTTAGTTTCTTACTAAATATATTTTGGATGTATTGTGATTTCAAAAATTGTAAACATATATCTTAGGAAAAATAAATGTGAATTGTGAGAAAAAATTTTATTCATAAAAAACAAATGGGCAATTGATTAAAATAACACAATTTCAAGTTTTTGTTCCAAATATAGCACTAGTCATTTAAATTTCCAAAAATAATACAAATTTAATACTAAAATAATTGAAAATTTATTCTTAATGAAAAAAATTTAAATCCTAAATTGGAAAAAGTGAATCCAAACATTATGTTTTAATTTTATATATATTTTATTTATGTTAAATAATTATTTTTATATAATAACTTATGCTATTTTGAGAATTTTAGTTTTATTGTATTAAATTTGGAAGATAAATTTAAAATGGTGCTATTTTAGTATATTAGTCCAAACAAATTATGACAGAAAAACAAGCTCATGGGCTAAAAAAGTCAATAACAAAATTGGGTATTATTATGGGCCTCAGCAATTAGTCAAAAGCCCAAAGGCATAGAGAAGAAACTACATAGTATGGTTTTTACAGCGCCGATTGATTCATACAATCAGAGGTTAAATCGCTCGCTTGCTCTCTTTCTCTCTCTCTCTTTCTTTCTCTCTCTTTTTTTTTCTTGCTATCTCTCTTGTTGCCGGTTCTAATGGCGGCCGTCACAGATTCTGTGGAGAACGGTACTACTAACTTCCCTGAGAATGAAAATCTCATGCCTTCTGAAATCAGTGCTACCGCATTGCTTGACGAAAACTCTGGCGCCTCCCCTGAATTGAATCACCCGGATAGCTGTGCTGCTGAGACTGCTCCCGATACGAACGATTCCGCGGCGGAGAGGTGGCCAGGTTGGCCTGGGGATTGCGTCTTTCGTATGATCGTTCCGGTGACTAAAGTCGGAGCTATTATTGGAAGGAAAGGAGATTTCATCAAAAAGATGTGCGAGGAGACTCGTGCTCGCATCAAAGTCCTTGATGGTCCCGTTACGACTCCTGATCGCGTCGTTAGTATCCCTATCTCTTTCCTTTACAATCTTGGCAAAAAATATTTATTTTTTCTAGGGTTTTTTTCAAAGATTGTAACTTCGTTTACATAATTGGAGACAATTTCATAAGCATTGATAGTAAGATTCCTGGGGCGTGTTCGTTGATTGGGGTATTAGTTTTGCCGTAACATTCAACTCTTGTGATGCTTTTTCCCAGGAAAGTGGTAAACTTTCAGCCGAAGAGTAGTGATTAAGTTTTTGGGGTGAAGTTGGAGTAACAAACTTGTAAATTTGATTACTTTCTGGTTTTGATTGTGGTTTTTAGCTTCCACTAAGTTGTTATTCTTGCTTTTCAACTAAATGGTATGTTAGGTGCTAATATCTGGAAAGGAAGAACCAGAGGCCTACATGTCCCCAGCAATGGACGCAGTCGTAAGGGTGTTCAGACGAGTTTCAGGATTGCCCGATAATGACGACGATGTTCAAAACGCTGGAAGTGCCTTCTGTTCAGTGCGTTTATTAGTTGCATCTACACAAGCGATAAACTTAATTGGAAAACAAGGATCCTTAATTAAATCGATTGTAGAGAATTCTGGTGCATCAGTTCGCATATTATCAGAAGGTATGATCATTTGCATCTTCAATTTTAACCAAACGGTCATCTATGTTTGTTTTTTTATAGTTCAGCTAACTCTGCTTCAATTCAAGTCTGATCTTTTTAAAACGGTGTCTCTTCCACTTTCCTACTTCTTAAATTATATGCTATATACTTCATGTGAGCGGGGAGCCTACAGGATAATAATACCTAAATTGTACTTTCTGCTGCCAGAGGAAACACCGTTTTATGCAGCCCAAGATGAGAGGATAGTGGATTTGCAGGGGGAAGCTTTAAAGATTGTAAAAGCGTTAGAAGCGATTGTTGGACACCTAAGGAAATTTCTAGTCGACCATACAGTGGTTCCTCTCTTTGAGAAGCAAGTAAGCTTTGCTTTTCTGAAACCACTACTTCATTATGTTTCTCTCTCTTTTTTTTCTCTGAATTATCTAACTTTTGCAATTCTTTATCTTTAGTATCTAGTTAGAGTTTCTCAAGTTCGTCAGGAAGAACCGTTGCCTGACAACAAGCCATCTCTCCATACAATTTTGTCAAATGTAATCAAGTCTGATTTCGCTCTCTTAGCACGGAGGGATCCTCTGCTTTTGGAGCGAGAAACTCGTGTGGATTCGCACGTCCAGCCTTCAGGAGTTTCTATCTACAGTCAGGATCCTGTATTGTCGGCCAGACACTCTCCTGGTCTTCCTCGGATATCTGCTGCTTTTGTTACACAGGTAAATTTCATTAACTGTAGCATCATCTCCCCCAAAATGTTTACCCCTATCACCGTTCTTACTTGCTATGATTAATCTTCTAGTGGTGGTGCTGATTTTATAGCATCTAAGCCTATATCTTTAAACTGGTAAAGATGTTTGTGTAATGGCTTTTCGTACTAGGTATCTCAAACAATGCAAATACCATTCTCCTATGCAGAGGATATCATTGGTGTAGAAGGAGCTAATATAGCCTACATCCGTCAAAGAAGCGGAGCTACCATAACCATTCAAGAGAGTCTACAGCCTGATGAAATCACAGTGGAAATCAAAGGCATATCTTCTCAAGTACAAACTGCTCAGCAGCTAATTCAAGTAAGAACACACATTCCCTAAATATATGTATGTATATATACTTTGGCATTGTAAAACTACTAAGATTAGGCTTCCTTTACATGCTATACCGCCTGCTTCGTTCCTCTCCATAAAACTGCTTTTTGTCGTTTACGTGCCTTTATTAGGAGTTCATTAGCAATCACAAGGAACCAGTAACAGTTTCAGGGGGATATGCCAGGATCGACACTGGCTATGTACCTTCATATCCTCCTCAGCTGAGCAACCGTCAAGAGTCACTCACAAGCAGCTACATGGGCACAGAGACGGTGCAGTACAGACCAACAGCATACTCTCAGCTGGCGGGTGCATCGACCTACACTCCGTCGCTGACTGGACAAACTTATGGTACAGAATATAGACCAGCTTCTGATGTTGCTGGCTACAGCAGTTATAATCTTTGAGTCGTTTAATTCATTTTCAGATTAAATTATGTTTAGAGAAAAGCTCATATGTAATAGAGAGGCCAAAGAAGAAAACTAGAGAGGCAATGTAATTGAATGTGTAATGTAAAATCTTGCAGAGGTGCCTCTTCTTTCTTTCAAATCTCTATATGTTTTACACGACACTTCTGATCGCTATCAATTCAGAATAATCACATTGTTTTTCTTTATTATTATCAGAATGATTTTTGGTTTTAAGAATTTAAAATTTTCTTCTACACGAACAATTTTTGAAATTACCTGCAAATATTGTGGACCTTCTCTTCTATCTAGAAAGCAGCTTTCCATAGTGTAGACAGAAGTATGTAAGAGATAGAAGCAATAATTAAATTATTGTAAATCGAATTCAGAGTTGTATAGTTCGACATTAATAAGTAGTCGAGACGTCATGCATCCATATAGGCCTCTTCGATTCGTAGCCGCAGGAACCTGCGGTCAAACGTTGTTCGTTTGACCGCCGCAGGTTCCTGCGGTCAAACGCTGCGGTCGACCGCCGCAGGTTCCTGCGGTAAGTAGTCGAGACGTCATGCATCCATATAGGCCTCTTCGATTCGTAGCCGCAGGAACCTGCGGTCAAACGTTGTTCGTTTGACCGCCGCAGGTTCCTGCGGTCAAACGCTGCGGTCGACCGCCGCAGGTTCCTGCGGTCAAACGCTGCGGTCGACCGCCGCAGGTTCCTGCGGTCAAACGCTGCGGTCGACCGCAGAAAGCTGCGATCAAAATTTTTAATCGCTGCGAAATTATAGCGTTTGCGATCAAACAATTGTGATACAACCTGCGGCGACAATCTGCGGCGATCAAACGAACAATAATATTGCTGCGTCTAACCGCAGCGTCTGACCGCAGGTCGCTGCCGCAGACGCTGCGGCAGACAAACGAACAGCGCTAATAATGATTTTTGATCGAAGACGTCAATGGTCTTTTGGTTTTGGCATATGTAAGTGTTATGTCAAAACAAAAACAAAAGTTGAAGAACTTAAGAAGAAAATCCAAAAACTCGAGACTCGACCTCGAAGGTGATAGCTTTCACCACTTAACACGGTATCAACAAACACCGCTTATGTATAAAAAGATTTACAATCATAATATATATTCTAAATATTTGTTTATAATTTTCTACCTCTGAATCAGAGTCACGATAACTTAACAATTGGTTTCATCTCTTATTACATATGTCAATACAATATTCTTTCAAACTCATCACCATCCAATCTTGTTACACTAATCATGCTTTAATTCTGTGAAGTCCAATGAATTTACAGTAATGAGGATTCGTCTTCAGATAGCCTACACATGAGAGTTTTGATTTCAGTCCATAGATGCACTAGTGTAACTAGTAGGCATACAAATTGGAAATAAAGTTCACACACTTAAAAAATGAACCCATCATTCTATATTTCTAATATTGCTTATAATAATAGTACCCTCCTCATGTTTCTTAAATTTGTATGTTTTATGGTTCCTACACATTTTGAAAAACCTCTCTATTAAAATCATCGATTTAATAATAAAAATATATATGCTGTATCATTTGAATTGATTATGTAAATTAAGAAAGAGTAATACGATAAAATAGCAATTGGTTTAAAATTTTTCTTCCAAATGTCAATACAAATTAAATTCTCAAAATAGCACAAATACATGTGAAAATATTTATTTATTCTAAATAAATTATACATAAACTTAAAGTGTGTATTTGAGTTCATTATTTCAGTAATAAGGTTTTTTTTCTATTAAAATATAGTTTTAATGATTTTAATCTTAAATGCACTATTATTAGAAATTTAAGTAATGATTTATTTTCAAACAAAAATTAAGAAATGATTATGTGTAAATTAAGAAATTGTACATTACTATTTTAGTTGAAACGGTCCAAACGGTTCCGAAAAAGGTATATCACAAAACAATTGCATAAATAAACGAGTCAGAGCTTAAACAAAATCCACTTATCGACATAGAAATGTTCCCTTACTGAATGGACAGACTGTTTGTCGCAAATTGCAGAAAATATATTCCAAGTTGCCCGTAATGAATCTTTGACGTGTGGAAGACGAATTCTTCAACAATTTATTTTTATTTTATATGAAACTAAACATTTCTAAAACACGATAATACATCATGTTTAGACCAATCAATTGCCAATTTATCCACCTTAGTCATAAGCACGTCTTCTAAGATAAATATCATTGTCTTTGCCAACTCATGTATTGTCCCAAACTTTAGATATAAATACTCATTTTACGGGCACTAACAATCTCATCGCTAAAACACAACTCAAAAGTACAGGAGAGGCAAGTAAAAGCTCATCATACGAAATGAGGGCAATCACAGCTTTGTTTTTCCTTTTCTGTTTCCTTGTTCCCTCTGCTTTGGCGCAACTCCGATTTGGATTCTATGGCCGGTCATGCCCGAGAGCTGAATCTATCGTTGCTAATGTAGTTGCCAACCGTTTCCGCAGTGACCGTACCATTACTGCAGCTTTGCTTCGTATGCAGTTTCATGATTGCTTTGTTAGGGTTCGTAAGCTTATATATCCTTGTGTGTGCGTATTAAATATAATGGAGTTACTAATAACGTCTCTAGGTAGACGTAACATTGATGATCGATTTGAATGGGCTATATATGTAGGGTTGTGATGCTTCCCTCTTGATCGACCCAAGACCCGGAAGGCCATCAGAGAAAAGCACCGGACCCAATGCAAGCGTGAGAGGCTACGAGATTATTGATGAAGCCAAAAGACAGCTCGAAGCTGCGTGTCCTAGAACTGTCTCGTGCGCAGACATTGTAACTCTAGCAACTAGAGACTCGGTGGCATTAGCTGGTGGACCAAGGTTCTCTGTACCAACAGGAAGACGTGATGGATTAAGGTCAAGTCCCAATGACGTGAACTTGCCTGGACCAACGATTCCGGTGGGTGCATCTATCCAACTATTCGCAGCTCAAGGTATGAATACGAACGACATGGTTACATTGATTGGTGGTGGCCACAGCGTTGGTGTTGCACGTTGTAGTCTCTTCCGAGATAGACTTGCTGACCCTGCAATGGACCGCACATTGAATGCTAGGTACGTATAGATGTGTGTGTATATATTCTAGGATCAAATATTAATATACATTTTTTATGTACCATAACATACATAATGCGGTATTGAATCCGAATTGTGACACAAGGACAACACTATCACATATCATTAAACTAAATGTTTATATATATCTGACCCACTAATACATTTCTTTTAAGGTTGAGGAACACATGCAGTGCTCCAAATGACCCATCGGTGTTCTTGGACCAGAGGACTCCATTTATCGTGGACAACGCAATCTACGGAGAGATCCAAAGACAGAGAGGAATCCTAAGAATCGATCAAAACTTGGGTCTCGATGGATCAACCCGTGGGATTGTTGCAAGTTTTGCATCAAGCAATCCACTTTTCAGACAGAGATTTGCTCAAGCAATGGTGAAAATGGGTCAAATCAGAGTTCTTACTGGACTTTCTGGAGAGATCAGAAGAAACTGCAGAGTCTTCAACAATGGACGTTGATGCCTAAACTCCTTAATTACCATTATTTGTTCCGACACGTTGTTTGTTTTCCTCATTTTAACTGTTTTAAATAATCAACCGAATGTTTGTTTTTCGGCTATCATGTTATGTCGTTAAAAAAACGATATGTATGTGCATTTTGTAATTGCGTTTGTTACTTTTTGGCGACTTCTCTTGTTATTCAATTGTGTGCTAATCAAGTTGGATTAAAAAAAAATTTGGTATTGTCTTGATAGTTGAATTTTGATTCTCCGATTAGAACTTATATTACTTAATAATAGAAATTCAGAACACGAAAGTGTAAAGAAACGATGTTTGTATTAATCAGTTCGTCGATACAATGCAGTGACGAACTATTCAATGATACTAATTCTGAGCTAATAAATTTTTTGTCTTTTTTTTTATGGTCTCAACCGTTTTTTTTATACTCTCAGTTCACCGAATTTTGAAGATTTTCATCATTACGGCTTACTAATGTTTCTTCTCGAAAAAGTCGTTGCTGCTTTCGAAAATTGGTGAGATCGGATATTTTAATAGACTCTTTTTCAACTCCTTAAAAAGATGCAACAACTCCCTCGAATGGACCTTAGGGTTGTTGGACCTTAGGGTTGTACCGAACTTTGATTTTGGGGAGGCCGAAGCCCATCTCCAATATTGATCGTGGTTTGAGTGGGTCAAGTATTCGGGTGGGGTGTCTCGACCGAGTGTACAATCGAGAGCTCTATAAAACTGCATCGGTCATGCAAAGAAGAGAAGATTAAGGGAATCAAAATATATATCAATGGCCAAAGTTGTTCTGAGTTCAATTTTCATTTTTTAACATCAAAATCCATTTCATTTGAAACAAAGTTATGACATCTTTTGATAGTGAGGGAATTGACTGTACAGTCATTACTACTTTTTTTTTGTTATCAATTGGTTCTTGTAAAGCAAATTGTACCTTGAGCTGATCTCTTCATTGAAATTTTTGTAGTCAATGCTTTCTCTATGGTTTGTCTACTCATAAAATAAATCGGGCGGTTTAAGTCGATACTGACTTTTTAACCAAAAAAATATAGGCAATTAATTAAAATAGTACCATTTTAAATTTTTATTCCAAATATAACACTAGTCATTTAAATTTCCAAAAATAGCATAAATTTAATATTAAAATAATTGAAAATTTATTCCTAATGAAAAAAATTTAAACCCTAAATTAGAAAAAATAAACCCAAACATTATGTTTTAATTTTATATATTTTTTATTTAAGGTAAATAATTATTTTTACATAATAATTTATACTATTTTGGGAATTTTAGTTTTAGTGTGTTAAATTTAGAAGAAAAACTTAAAATGGTGTTACTTTAGGATATTACTCAAAAAAATATTATATCAATGGAATTTTTTTTCATGTTATGTCTGTATAACTGAATGTGTTTGAACAACAAATCATTAAATATCATTTTCTCTTTCTATTTTTTCGAATCTTCATAGTTTTTTCTTTCTATCTTATTTTTTTGTTTCTTTTTTTTTTCCAATATCTTTTTTTTTTTGTTTCTTGTACATCAAGAAACAGTCCAAGCAGAATTTTCTTTCTTTTCCCTTTTACAACTTGTTTTATCTAAGGAAAATATGATAAACTGAACGGATCTAAAAAAGTAAACATCACAAAAAATATATATCTTACTGAGTCAGCATATACAATCCAATTCTCGAAAAGAAACAGTACTCACCCTTTAGAAATATAAACTGTTAAACGCAAATTATTCAAAATATATTCCAAGTTGTCCATATATATATATGACCAGTCTTTTAACGTGTGGATTACACAATCTATAACATTGTTGTGAAAAATTATTAAAGCACAACTACTAAATAAAAAAAGTAAATCCTTAAAGCAAAAGTATTCAATCAAGGGATTCCACTTTTGCTATCGACAGAACGTTGAACGCAGTTTGTTCAAAATATATTCCCAAGTTGGCCATAGTCAATCTATTGACGTGTAGAGGATTGTCTATAACATTGCTTTCATTAAACATTGTTAAACCACTATACATAATATTATTCCTTTAAGACCATCATTTGCTAATGTTATCCATCTTTACCTTATGCACGTCTTCTAAATGAAACATTCTCTTTGCCAATATCTTGTCCACAAATTTGCATATAAATATGCTTCACTAAAACTTAGAAAGATATAACACATCTAAAAGTATTCTTATATTTTTCCACTGTGGATAAAAGAGCTCATTCATCATACGAAATGAGGACAATCACAGCTTTGTTTTTCCTTTTCTGTTTCCTTGTTCCTTCTGATTTGGCGCAACTCGAAGTTGGGTTCTACGGCCGATCATGCCCGAGAGCCGAATCTATCGTTGCTAATGTAGTTGCCAACAGTTTCCGCCGTGACAGTAGCATTACTGCAGCTTTGCTTCGTATGCAGTTTCATGATTGCTTTGTTAGGGTTCGTAAGCTTATATATCCTTGTGTGTGCGTATTAAATATGATGGAGTTACTAATAACGTCTCTAGGTAGACGTAATATTGATGATCGATTTGAATGGGCTCTATATATGTAGGGTTGTGATGCTTCCCTCTTGATCGACCCAAGACCCGGAAGGCCATCAGAGAAAAGCACCGGACCCAATGCAAGCGTGAGAGGCTACGAGATTATTGATGAAGCCAAAAGACAGCTCGAAGCTGAGTGTCCCAGAACTGTCTCGTGCGCAGACATTGTAACTCTAGCAACTAGAGATTCCGTGGCATTAGCTGGTGGACCAAGATTCTCAGTACCAACAGGAAGACGTGATGGATTAAGGTCAAACCCCAATGATGTGAACTTGCCCGGACCAACAGTTCCGGTGGGTGCATCCATCCAACTATTCGCAGCTCAAGGTATGAATACGAACGACATGGTTACATTGATTGGTGGTGGCCACAGCGTTGGTGTTGCACATTGTAGTCTCTTCCGAGATAGACTTGCTGACCCTGCAATGGACCGCACATTGAATGCTAGGTACGTATAGATGTGTCTGTGTATATATATTTTAGGATCAAATGTTAAAATACATTTTTTATGTACAATAACATACATAATGCGGTATTGAATCCGAATTGTGACACAAGGACAACACTATCACATATCATTAAACTAAATGTTTATATATATCTGACCCACTAATACATTTCTTTTAAGGTTGAGGAACACATGCAGTGCTCCAAATGACCCATCGGTGTTCTTGGACCAGAGGACTCCATTTATCGTGGACAACGCAATCTACGGAGAGATCCAAAGACAGAGAGGAATCCTAAGAATCGATCAAAACTTGGGTCTCGATGGATCAACCCGTGAGATTGTTGCAAGTTTTGCATCAAACAATGCACTATTCAGAGAGAGATTTGCTCAAGCAATGGTGAAAATGGGTCAAATCAGAGTTCTTACTGGAAGTTCTGGAGAGATCAGAAGAAACTGCAGAGTCTTTAACATGGACGTTGATGCCTACACTCTCCTTAATTACCGTTATTTTGTTTGACTCTTTGTGTGTTTTGCTTAGAAATAATCAAGCGGAAAGTGTGATTTTTCTGGTGTCATGATTTGTTTTGCCCTAAAAATTCTGTCGAGTGTTGCTTTGTCTATGTATTATCTTAATTGCTTGTGTAATTTTGTGCTTACTCTTGCGTTAAATTTCTTATCATCCACAATCGACGTAGGAGAAATAATAACGTGTCGGGAAAAAGAGAGGAGAAGAATCAACGCGTGAGTTTCACGTGTTGGATAACAAATGGTTTGTAACCGAATCGACAAGAACATTGTAAACCGAATCGACAAGAACATTGTAAACCGAATCGACAAGAACATTGTAAACCGAATCGACAAGAACATTGTAAACCGAATCGACAAGAACATTGTAAACCGAATCGACAAGAACATTGTAAACCGAATCGACAAGAACATTGTAAACCGAATCGACAAGAACATTGTAAACCGAATCGACAAGAACATTGTAAACCGAATCGACAAAAACTTTGTAAACCGAATCGACAAGAACTTTGTAAACCGAATCGACAAGAACTTTGTAAACCGAATCGACAAGAACTTTGTAAACCGAATCGACAAGAACTTTGTAAACCGAATCGACAAGAACTTTGTAAACCGAATCGACAAGAACTTTGTAAACCGAATCGACAAGAACTTTGTAAACCGAATCGACAAGAACTTTGTAAACCGAATCGACAAGAACTTTGTAAACCGAATCAAGAAGAACTTTGTAAACCGAATCGACAAGAACTTAGTCTTTTACAGGTCTCTAGACTCTCTACCAGCAATTTATGCAGTGGGTTTCTTTTCAATTTCACATTTTATGTGTTTTAAGATGAGAACTATTGGTTTTGGTGTATGTTTCTAAACTGTATCATCTACGAAAATAATATGAAAGTATGGTTTGGTTTTATGGAACTTACACGTTGAAGGGCAGAGCGGAAAGTGATTGGTCGAGCAAATTCTGGTTCCTGGCAATTCTATGAAGAAGATAGTTTCCGTTTAAGGATCTCGTTTTCTTTTCTCAGTTTCATTAGCCTTTGCTTCAATGTTTCGACCTGTCGACTTGAAGTTGAATCCCTCTGTTTTTCGGCTATTGATGTTCTACTAATAAGCACTGCAAAGAATATAAAGAGATCTGCAATTAGTTTTGCTACTGAAACCTGAAAACAAACTAGATCGTCTAGATAAGCTGTATTTTTCCCTTGGACAGAAATGGCAATGACTCTTCCAATCTCCAGACATTTTCCAAACCAATTCATCAATTTTGAACAGCTTATTTATTTTCTGACGCTGAATTAGTGAAGATGAAGAAACTCTTACATTCCTTCTGCAGACTTTGAAGTTTATTATTGATATCATTTTTCTCTTCTTGTTCCATTAGAAGGCAGTCCTTTAGATCTTGAATCTCGAGTTCATCTACCAAATGATTACATTAGAAAGCCATATGTATGCCGTTACGAAAACAAAGCCTAAAGCACTTCAAAGATCAGGTGTCGTCTTACACTTGGATTCCACTTCAGAAAATACCCGATCCAGCTTCTTGGACATTGCTTGAATGTGCGATTTATTAGCTGTCAAGTCTTGGCGAAGCCTATCAATTACCATTTTGTCTGTTGCTTTTTCAACCAAAAGGCTTCTGTACATAAATGTTGTGGTAGACTTGTAGTTACCAAAAAGGTCAGTTAAAATAATAGCTGTGAATGTCCGTTTACCTGATTTTATTCTCTAGCTCTTCAACCTTTGTTACATGGTTCTTCTTAAGGGATTCCAAAGCATTTCTATGGTCCTGCCACAGCTTGCAAAATGTATCACAAAAGATAGGTGCCTATGTCTATGAGTGAATACAAACTCAGAGCTACAACCGATCTAAGCATCATTTTCAGTTTCAAATGACAAGGAATTTCTTCATGCTGACAAATAATCGAGATGTATGGAGGTCTAAAATCTCACAAGTTCTTTGCTTTTGTTTTCATCATTCACTCTCTTCAGTTCTTCTTTCAAGCCGTGGCACTTAGTTCGATGCTCAAGCTGTATGTTGCCAATAAAGAAAGTGTTTCAGATATTAGTCACAAGAAACAAAGAAACTTTTTATGTAAGTGATCTTTTCTATCGGTTTGTTCACAAAGACAAACTAAAAAAAACCAGGATTCTAGACAAACACCTGATCGACAAAATTGTTTAGAGATTCCGTATATAGCTTCTTCAGCCTTTCATTCTCTGCAGGGTTTCTCATTCGAGTTATACAATTAAAATACCTCAACAAGCAGCAACATAAGGAAAACACCATCAAACAATATCAACCAAACCTTCTTTTAGAGTTTTGTTACTAATCTCAATAGCCTCTCTTTTGCTGGTTTCGACATTGCTCTTTGATCTGAAAACGTTGATGTCATTCATGCTGCATTTGAAATCCTGATGGAAAAAGTTTCGTTATAGTACCCTCAAAGAAACAAAACAACCTACGTATGTTGGATTATGCTAGCAAGTAACAACAAATAATAAAATCCTTCAGATTATTAGCTATTAAGTTGAAGCTTGTATGGATCTGCTGCTCCGATAACCCAAAATTGCCATAATATTTCGAGTTTCGACAAGATAATTTAATGGCGATTTTACTGAACAATACTTTGCCACGAAAAAATACAACATGAACAGGTCGTAAATTGCAGATTTCTCTTTCAATCGATTCAATAGAGAGATCAAGATAGAATCGATTTCATTCAAGATTAATAATATTTCCCTTCCTTCTATCGAGAAACAAAACAGTATACTGCAAAGAACAAGAGATATGAACAGAGTATCACGAAAATTACCTCGTAAATCTGATCGAAAGTAGAGAGAAGCAAATTCATCTGCTCTTCGCTGGTTGCCGCCATGATTTAGATGTGCGTTTTTGTTTTCGAATGCCTAAAGGCGAGAGAGGATATTAAATACTCTAATAAATAAATAAAAATCGTTATAGGGTCCTTGACTGAGACGTAGACACGACTGTGTGGAATATTAACATTGAAATATTTTAAATCCATTAAAATGTACTACAAAAATCAAAATTTTATTTTAATATTTAACACTGAATAACATATGGTTTTAACTTAGATTTTAGAGTTATATAATGAATAATATATGATTTTGATAAATAAAAAAATTAAAATCAATGATCCAATAACATTTGATTTTTTTGAACTTCTAAATTAATTAAAAACTAGAAACTAATAACTCGGTTATTTCATATATCAAGATTATTTTTATACAAAAAATAACTAAAATTTTGATACTTATAATTTTGATATTTTGATTATATTAACTAAAATAACTAACTATAATTATAATTTTGATATTTTAATTATATCAAATCTAGATATATTAATATTTTTAGATATTTAATTGATTTAAAAATATTTTAGTTATTCTTTCAATTTTTGGTTTGGTTTTAGTTTTTCATATATATATATATTTTCAATCATGATTCGGTTGAATACCTTTTATTTGATTTGGTTCCGGTTTAATTTTTTGTTCTGATTTTTTTTTGCTTAGCCCTAGTATTTAAATGATTTTATTGTTTGTTAACATCTTACAACAATTAAATTATATATAATATTTTAATTTGAAAACCAAAATAATTTTAGTGTTCTCTTTTCTCATTTAGTATTGGAAGTAAAAAATTATGTATATTATAATATAATTAAAGTAAGAAGTTGCTGTCAAAGAAAATACCGAAGTAAGAAATACAAAATGCAGCTTATAAACAAAAAACTTAACAAATGTATGCACTAAATGACATTTATTACGTGAATATAACTTTTCATAAAAAGATAAAAATGTATTTAATTAATGGAATCTTAAAAACAAAATTACTAGGTGTACACCACAAGTAGAAATAAAAAGACTGTTGACCAAAAAAGGAAATAAAAGAATTAAATGATTTACAACTAACACCAGCTAATTGAGTAAAGAAAAGACAAAATAAATAAAATTTCCAAATATTGCCACACGAAAAATAATTAATTGTGGAGTTTTTCACATAGTAATGAATTAAATCACAGTCAACATGAAAAACGTGATTTCTTATATGTTTAAACTGTTTCTTCTTTTGACACTTTCCATTTTAGCCTTTTTCATTAATGCTTACTAATATAAATAGATAGAAATGCAGAAATGTGTAGAAAACACTCTCATTCTAAAGATGTCTTCTCTCCCAAATGAGTTTAATCCTTACAGTGATAACACTATGAGCCATAGTGATTTTGTTCCCATCCAAATTAACCCATTTTTG
>CM032165.1:40975932-41140710 GCA_018901935.1 Pugionium cornutum
TTAATCAATTTTATTTTTGAGGATCAAGAGAGCAGCACCAATTGGTGGGGGAGCTGAGAGATTAAATTTATTACACAAAAATATGAGAACCATTTCAAAATTTTAACTTTCTAGTTTAAAACCTCACAATGGAAAAAAGTCAACAAATCACAAATCAACGTCTTCTATCGAGAAACAAAAAGTAAAAAAAAAAAAAAAGAATGAACTCTTAAAATCAAGAAAAATCTTTCTAGAAGCAAAATAAGAAGAAAAAAAACACGATCTCTTTCTCTCTCTCTAATACTGCACTTTTGGTATACCTAAAAAATGATACTCTGGTCCAGAATCACGCTCGTCTTTAATTTTCAAGGGATCCTCTGTTTCGGAACATACTTTACCTTTGTTCCCTTTTCGGGTTTCATCCTGAACTTCTGTCTCGCGATTGTAACACCATTTGAGGATTCATTAGTGTTATTGCCGGAGATGTCTGTTTCCTGAGACAGAATCAATGTCACGTGGTCTGCAGAGGTTGCCTCTTTCCATCCTATCAAGCCATTAAGATTGAGTAAAAAAATTCAGAAAATATTGAATCTATTATAAACGATAGAAAAGAACAGAAGTTTTACTCTTTGCAAGAAACGCTTTTGCTTCGTGGTTGTTGAACTGCAAGCTTATGTGATGAGCGGTCTTTACTTCAGGTGCACTTGCGTTTGATTTCTTATCTTCTTTGTCTGCGTTTTCATCGATTGTTGACACTTTCCTACCCTGACTGCTCACTGGTCTCCACACTTTTACAGTTGATTGCTCAGATGTGGGTTTGACCTCAATACTCTTCGTTTTTCCCTCCTCTTCACTGCATTTTGTTTGGTTATGCTCTCTGCTGAGACAGCTGTTTCGGATTGTTACACTCACAGATCCAATCAGAACTTCACTATTCTTTGTTTGATCCAACTGAGTTACTGCTGCACCTGGTGATATCGGTTTGGGGTTATCAGATTTTCTGCTCCAAACTTTAATAGTATTGGCTCTTGCCTCTCTGTTAGTTCCATTCTTTCGCATGCATCCAATTTTTGGTGCATGATTACCGTGGACTCCATTCGACATTCCCTGTTGTGATCTTTCCATTTGCCTACAGTCACTTCGCCTTTCCATGTTCTGGCCATTGCCAAAATCATCATCATCAACAATTGCCATTTGAGTTTCACCGTTTCTCCCATTGTCCATCTCTAAAACTTGAGGGTCCTCGAGAGCTGAAGAATTCTCCTTTGGTATGGAATCTGATCTTTGTGCCTCAGAATCTGAAGTTACAGATAACGGGCTTGATGACTCAGCTGGATATTGTTCTTCTGATGTAGTACTCTCGTCTTCCTTAGCATCTTTTTTGTGGTCCTTTACCTTCTGTTCTTTCTGTCTTAGCTTCTTCCTCTTCTTCCTTTCCAAGAGCTCAGCTTGCCTGCTCCAGAGATAATACCAGTGAATAAGACGTAACACTTGGGAACGAATTCAGAATTATAGAATCTTGGATTTTGAAACGATATGACAGGAATTGCAATTAACAAGCACACACCTTCTTCGAGCAGCTTCTTCCTCTTCAACCAGTAATTTTTGGCACCTCATTGCTTCCACATCTTTGTCAGCAAGCCATGCTTTAATCTTTACATTAATAATACAAAGATAAATCACATGCAACGTATACATGCAAAGCAAAGTCCTCAGTACTAGACACTTTGCTTTGCCTACTAGAGAGGAATGATAAAATCTTGAAGGAAAAACTTTACCAATCGCTGTTCCAGAAGGAAGCTTGTGCAAGCAACGACATTTTTTGCCTCCAGTACATTTTTTCCAGTTTCCCCGTCAAAAATGTATTTTTGCATTGGTGCAGCCTCACTACACAGGAAAGTTTTTTCACTTGCATCATCGAGAATGCTAAAAAGTTCCTGCGAAGAAATTGGGAACCTAGATGGTCTAGCCTGGACAATATCCTGGAGAAACGGGAACATATGTCAGCCATGAGGTTGAACATTGAGGATAATTATCCACAAAGGTAACAAGAAGAGGAATGATAAAATATGTTAAGAGAGAGATGAAATTCATACCAAAAGTTCAGAACCAGCTCTTAGGTAACACTGTGGCAGAGCAGTATATCCTGGTTTTTCGATAAGTGATATTAGTCCTGACTCAATTGATGCCCCAGGCACATCCTACAAGAATCCAAAAAGCATCTTAAGATGGAAACGTTTACAAAAAGCATATCAATTAGTCACACAGGTCCATGATGCAGAAATACAATGCTAGAGAAAGGGCATCAAGACATGGATAGCATTTATCAGATGTGTACACTCCAACAGGCCTGTGAGAGTATGTATACAGATTACGTATGGTATACCCTTGCTGTTTTAACTAAAAAGTAATTTATTTCGAAATGAATCCTATTAACACTGACGAAGTCATAGCATTCTAGAACACATACATACCAGTATTTGCAAGGAAAGGAAAACATCAATGGGAATCATACTACGTACCTCCAGCATCATGCTCTTTAATGAGAGGATCTCCATTGCATCAACAAAAGAGAGCTGAAAAATACCAGAGATTGAACATGAGACATGATCATTACCGCAAGGAAAAACTAATCAACTTGGCAATAACTGTGAGAAGATGACTAGAGGGAAAACTACCTTATCCCAAAAGGCTCCCAGCGCATTTCTCTCTTTGCCAGAATCCTGGAAACATGTAAACACAATCTTCAGATGACTGAAAAAAAAAGACTCAAGCAACCAGGAATTTCGAAAGGCATAGAACCAAGATAGTAGTGTTACGTAAAGACTGAGCAAACCTTTTCTGGCTTTCTTAAACGCCGATGCATGCGGTTATGCCTTCTATAGTTCACAGGAGAGCAAAACTCCCTGCTGCACTTTTCACACTTCTGCATTTGTATCTTCAAAGGTGTAAGCAACGGCCAGCCTGGAAGCGAAAAACAGAAGATCAAATAAAGTCCAGGTACCATTACACCCCCTCATGATAAACCTCTCAAGAATACCCGATCCATTTATTCCAATTGCTAGAGAAGTATTTCGGTCAGAGACAATGTCAAATCAAATCAAATCAGATGAGAAACATTAATAAACTTGATATTACCTGGCCGTTCTAAGTTATGGAGAAGTTGAAAGAGCTGGACTGGACTATTTTCAGGTCTAGGGAAGGAAAGAAAAGGGTCCTTTCCAACCGCTCGTCTGATGAGCATGTCGAGAGAATCATTGCCATCTTGTTTCACCAGCTCCATCGAATTTGACTGCAATAACCATTAAAACGCAAATTCCGATAAACATAGCACCCATAAATCTATATACTGAACCTATATTTCCCTAAGCAAATCGCACATGATGGAACAGTATTCGATTCAAGTATTAGATGCCTAAATTCCCACCATGGCTATGCCACCTAACAGAGACAAAATCGACATTGGAATCATCCTCGACACAGAAAAACCAAAGACGGCGGAGAGAACTAAAAGTTTCGCGGTTATGAAATCTCATCAACACCAGTTATGTATACGCGGACGAACAAATTCAAATCGATTTAGTGTTTATGCGAAGCGAATGGTTAAAGCGTAGAAGTCCGATCGCGTACCAGTAAAACAGTAATAGATCGGGCGCCGAAAGGAAGAAGAGAAAAATCAAGAGCGATCCTAGGGGATTCAGAAGCGAGGAGGAGGTGGGAAAACGGAGCAAAGCAGCTTGGCACGAAAGAAAGTCGCCGAGAAAATCCGAGAAAGTGATGGGAGCAAAAGAAAATGAGAGAAAAATTCGGAGGAGAGGCAAAAGAGCTGTGGAAGAAATTATAAAGGCGTACGGCGAAACAAAACAACCCTGGGCTCAATTCATTTTTTTTGTTTGTCGACGACTCAATTCATAAAATCCAGCAAATATTGATGGGAAAAGAAAAACAATTTTTGAAAGAAAATTAGTAAAATGGAAATACCATTTTTTCCTCTAAATTATCAAATTAAATTTCTTAACATATAAGATATTAGTTTTGGAAATCTAAAAAAAGACTTATTCGAATAAAGTCATTCATTAGGATAGACAAGACATACATGATTCATGAACAAATGAATAGATCTCATTGGTCCGATGACGTGAGTAAATGATAAATGATAAATACTCCAATATAGCATGTAAAAATACTCCAATATAATATGAATAAATTAATTTCCAATCTTTACCAATTAAATTAACTTTGGGATTAATTCCATCATATACAAAGTCACAGACCAAAAAAACAGCTCAACTTTTAGAAATGTTTCAATTATGCCACCATTATTTTCAATATGATCAGAATGCTTTCAAGGATCAACAAGCGTTACAACTCTTTCTGCAGGTACCGAAGTAATCTGGAGAGCCAATCATATAGACAGGGTTTTTCTTGCACTCCCCAAGCTCAGCCCATCTTCCACAGTTCTCATCTTCATCACTGCATTCGCCATTCTCATCATTTCTTGCTTGTTTCTTTGCATATAGTAGTTTTGTCGCTACCAACAGTTCCCCTTTCATCACAGGGCATCTAAAATGAGTGCTTGTCTGATCCAAAGATGCATTCAAGTGTCTGGTGAAGAACAGAACAGCATTTCCTTTAACTGGTCTTAAGATGTTATCGGTCTCTGAACAGTCGGACCAACTCTTTTTGGATTTCACCTGCAGCATATAAATAGATAAATGAACTCAACGTTCTTCGTGTTGGAACAAATAGACTCTTTTTAGTTCTCAGGCCGTTATATATGAAATCTGACCTCTGAATTTGGGAATAGAAGCTCTCCACCTTGAGCTGTGGTTGAGATGTAGAGAATGACGGTTGCCAGCAATGATTCATGCAATACCGAGCTAGATTCCTCTCCAAAGTAATCCAACTTCTCTCCTAACGTTTCAGAAGTGTAACTTCTTACCTTGATAGACCCACCATTTTCTGAAACATGTTCGTCAAGATAGAGACAAAACCAGCAGTTGGCCAGTTACAAACAACTCAAGAAAAGTGGCCTTCCAAGAGCAATCACAGAATCTCCATAGATTGAAAGCCAAGATAGTAAAGGTTAGTAATACTTAGTACCTCTTGGGAGGAAAGTCCAGGCAGAAATTCTTTCTTCAATCCCAGCAACTATTGGATCCTAGGTTGTCCAAATTTTATCAAAATACGGAATGGAACAAAACAATGTTATTGCCATTTCGAGCAACCAAGGCGGAAACTGCTGTACGAGGATTAACATCAGCACTTTCTAACTTGCTATGGTGTGAAATGTGAAATCATCTCTGTTGACTCGGTAAACGAATATAAGGATGTATGAGAAAGGTAGTGACTTATGTGTTACAGAAAACTACAAGAATGTATCTTAGAGAGTCTTCTTGAACAACACTTAGCTTTTTTTACCAGTGTTTCAAGAAAATGGTAAAAGGTGTCTTGTAAAGCTTAGGTATCTGCAAACTTCAAGAATACAAAGAACCTACCGGCACATCTATGACATACCCAGAACTTGCAAGTTGCGTCTTTCCATCAGCATCCCCTAAGTTAACCTCTGAAGTTTCTTTTCTCTACAGAAAATAAACAAAGATTAAACAAAGAACAATGTATCGATAAATCTCAACCTGTATGGATTGTGAGTTTACGAGGGATACCAGATGATCACACTCTTCCCCTGACAAGAACCCGCGGTAAAGAAAGACCCTGTACATACCAAATAACTTAAGACCACAAAATTTGAACACTGGTAGCTCTTGCAAAATGATATTTCGTGTTAAATTGTTAATAATTGCTAGGAATCTAAATCCTCAAATAACAACTAGAAAATTCGTGCAGATTGTGTATAACTTGATCCATGATATGGTTGAACCAGATATCCATCAAAAAGTACCTGACCTTGGTTGCCATGAGAGTTGAAGAACACGTCTTGGGTCCACAGATTTAGATCCAAAAACATAACTTGACTGTGTATAACTCTTACCCATATTTTCTTTATCTCGGAGTTCCTTCCGACTGCAGAAATAGACAAAATCAAGAGTAAAAAAAAGGATGATGCACATCAATCTCTAGCGAACCAAGCGAAGAAAATTACGATGTAGGAACAGTATTAAAGCTTACGAAATGAGATTAACATTCTCGCAACTCAATTATTGGCAGAATCAAAGCGAAGAAATGCAATCGAACATGCAAAAATTTTTAAACTCAAACAAGGAGACTAGAGTGATGCTAATCGCAAAAAGGAAGAAGGAAACCAGAATTAAAAGAGGAAGGGCTAAACACGAATTAAAAAAGCTACATTCATCTCTCTACAAAGAAGAAACCAAAGATCGCAGCTGGGTGATTTGATTACGAAATGAGGAATTTCGAAATTCACCTTCCCCCGGAGCAGAAAGGAGAAGAAGAAGAAGACATAATCATCAGAATAAAAAAGATTTTGCTAAGGACAGCCATTGCTCCAGTGCATAGCAGAAATGAAAATCTGAGGAAAATCTTTCGGAATTTCAACTAACTATCCGATGAACACGACGATGAAATGTGACGACGTCGTTTATGATGTTGTGACCTTTTATCTCGAGGTTAGCTGGAATGATGCCAAATCCCAAAGGTTTCAAAACTTACCCAATAATATTTATACAGTACATTGCATTAAAGATTCAAAAATATTCTCGAACTAGATTTTGATTCACGACCTGCACGAAAAAATAATATTCACAGATAATAATTATTTTTTGTTTTGTTAATTGAAATCAGATATATATATATATATATATAATTTATCTCATATTTAAAATAAATTTTTTAAATTTTTTAATATTAATTAAGAAAATGAAATAGATAATAAAATCGGATTATACAAATATACTTAAATTGTATCTATTTTAGATAAAATTATACATATAATAAATATTCAATTAAACTAAACTTTTATTTTATATTTTGTTTGACTAATTTTTCAAAATTTATATTTTATTTTATATTGTATTTACATTTTATTATAAAAATACATTGTATGTCGAAATATTAGAAATTTACATATAATATAATGTATAATGGCAATTTTCGTAAATATTTTAGTAAATGATGTCTTAAGTAATATTTATCTTAAAATAGTCTAATAATGTGATACATCAGCGTGACACACTTGTAAATCACACGTAAGATTATTTTATTAAAATAATTTTCAATTAATATATTATAGATTATAGATAAAGAGTGGGGTTTGACCCTTTTTTAATCATTTTGTCTCTCTTTTCCTAAATATATTTGTCTGATGGAAACTAATTCCGGATTTCGGTGAGGTTTTCTTTCATAGTTGGATTATAAAGAAATTTATGTTTTAAATGGAGTTTTCTGTTCGTTTCAGATTCAAAATCAAATTTTGATTTATGAAAAATGAATCCTTTTTAAAATACTTTTAAATGATGATTCATTTTATTCAGTATTGTTTGGATCAAATTGATTAAAGGGGATTGGACTTAGTCTAGTCCGTGTACCCAACTTAGAGATCAAACGTGAAAAATGACAAAATAAACGTATATGCATAGTGACATACATATGAATGTATGTATCCGTGCATGGTTTGAACATATGGATGCTAAAAATAGAGTGTGAAATGCCTTGAAAGAAGGAATGGTTGACGAAATTTAAGGTTAATTTGAAAAAATAATGTGTGGTGTGATCACAAAAATAGACGAATAATAAATAAGAACTTGAAGTTGTCCGAGTTCGTCTCGATCTTCTTCACAAACCAATTTAGGTTTATCTTCTTCTCAAATTCACCAAACTTCGTCCATTGCCATTTTCCTCTTTTCCAGAGGAGACAATATTCACAGAACGCAACTAATCTCTCTTCCTCAAGTCTTATCATACAAACCAAACAAAAAGCAATGGTTTGTTCTCTTCTCTTCTTTCGTATTATAATAAGATTGTTGTTTCTAAACAAGCGCTGTTCGTTTGTCTGCCGCAGCGTATGCGGCAGTGACCTGCGGTCAGACGCTGCGGTTAGACGCAGCAATATTGTTGTTCGTTTGATCGCCGCAGGTTGTCGCCGTAGGTTGTATCGCAATTGTTTGATCGCAAACGCTATAATTTCGCAGCGATTAAAAATTTTGATCGCAGCTTTCTGCGGTCGACCACAGCGTTTGACCGTAGGAACCTGCGGCGGTCAAACGAACACCGTTTGGCCGCATGACGCAGTCGCAGGTTCCTACGGCTACGAAACGAACAGGCCTACAATGGCCTGATAGGGCAATCAAAATTGTTTTTGGGCAAATATCTAAAATAACACATTTTTAAGTTTTTGTTCCAAAATAGCATCATTAGTTTAAATTTCCAATTATAGCACAAATTTAAAATTAAAATGCATTAAAACTATATTTTAATAGAAAAAATTAAACCCTAAATTGGAAATAATGAACCTAAATACAATACTTTAAATTTATGTATAATTTATTCAGAATAAATAAGTATTTTTCACATAAGTATTTGTGCTATTTTTGGGAATTTAATTTTATGATGCTAGATTTAGAAAAAAAACTTTAAAAAGTGCTATTTTACGGTATTACTCTTTGTTTTATTCTAAAAAACGTATTTTTTTCATCAAGTATATAAAATGTATTATGTTTTCTAAATCATGTAATGGATGTGAATGAAAAGGCGAACGCCGCCTCGGGGATGGCAGTGGAGGACGAATGCAAGCTGAAGTTTTTGGAGTTAAAGTCGAAAAGAAACTATCGGTTTATAATATTCAGAATCGACGGACAACAAGTGGTTGTGGAAAAACTAGGAAATCCTCAGGAAACTTATGATAACTTTACCGCATCTCTTCCTCCCGATGAATGTCGCTATGCAGTTTATGATTTTGATTTCACCACCATTGAAAACTGCCAAAAGAGTAAAATATTCTTTATCGCCTGGTATGAAATAGACTATACTCGTCCTATAACGAAACTTTGATTTTGTTGTAATGACATAAAAACTCAAGTGTGTTTATGTTTTGGATGGTAGGTCACCGGAATCATCTAAAGTGAGGATGAAGATGTTGTATGCAAGTTCTAAGGATAGATTCAAAAGAGAATTAGATGGCATTCAAGTTGAGTTACAAGCCACTGATCCTAGCGAAATGAGCTTCGACATTATCAAAAGCCGAGCTCTCTAAATCTTTTGTTTTCTTATATATATATATATATATATATATATATATATATATATATTCGTTTATCGTATTCAAAAAAATGGAATTCTCACCATTTTGCATTCATTTTTAGTTCTCTTTACAATCATTTTGTTATGAATATGTAACCGGCTTTTGTACTTCACTTTCGTGAGAAGTTGAAACTACGTAGCTGTTTGTGTAACTTCTTCTCAAGTAAAACTTGTTGTGTACCTTTTGTTATTAATCTATGTTTTGTATATATCAATTACTTTAACAAAATTGTCGATATGTCCGAGTGGTTAAGGAGACAGACTTGAAATCTGTTGGGCTTCGCCCGCGCAGGTTCGAACCCTGCTGTCGACGTGATTTTTAAAAATTAATGGTTTTGATCTAAGCAACCAAATCATAACAAAATAATTTTATGTTAATGTGTTAGAACATTTAAAAAAAATATTATTTACGAAATAATTTAAAAAATTATATTATACAATATATTATATATAAATTCTTAATATTTTTAAAATATAAAACAAAATATAAATTTTAAAAAATTAATCAAACAAAATATAAAAATTTAGTTTAATTAAATATATAAATTTTAAAAAATTAATCAAATAAAATATAAAACAAAAATTTAATTTAATTAAATTAATTTAATTAAATATTTATCATATGTATACTATGTATACTGTTATCTAAAATAAATATAATTTAAATCTATTTATATAATTTGATTTTATTATCTATTTCATTTTTATAATTAATATTAAAAATTTTAAAAAATTTTAAATATAAAATAAATTATATATATATATATATCATTTAAATTAATAAAATAAATAAATAATTATTATTTATAACTATTTTTCTCACGCCAAAATCTAGTTTTTCTTATTTTTACATGACAATACAGCAAAATAAGCCATGGATCAAAATCACACAAACACCTTAAAAATTTAAAATACAAAACATTAACAAACAATACATGAAAAAAACATGAAAAAAAACTAAAGCAAATCTCAATTTCCAGATTCTTGGAATCTCTCCTGCACAGGCACAGAGCCACTCTTGCCACCGCTGCGTTGGCCCGCCCCATCTGCTCCCGAATCGGACATTCCCATATTGCCTAACCATTACCCCACATCAAAAGTCATCACAAGCCTCAAACGCTACATTTTAAACAGTAAAAAAGTTGAAAGAAATACGAGCTTTACCAACGGTTGAGCCTAGTGACTGTGAAGAGTCTTGAACAGACTCTGTAGACTTTTGCATCACTTCTTCCGTCGTACCAGAAATCCATGACGTAACAGCTCCTCTCAACTTCTCCATCATCCCACCTTCGCCTTCCTCTGCAAACTTTTCGCCGTGCTTCCTCGCCTCTTCCGAACTCTGATCCGAGAATCCTCCTAGCCTTTTCTCTACCTCCTCCGATTGAGTCACTGTCCCCTTCTTTTCCGGTTCCGTCGTGTCTCCTCCGAGATGAAGTTTCTCGGCGACCATTTCCGACAGTGCCTTGTCTTCCTCTCCCGGACTTAACTTTTCCGTCAGATATTCTCTGGCCGAGACGCCCTTGTCTTGTCCTTGCTGGGTCTCCGTACCGGTCCCGCCGCCAGGAAAAGGCAATTTCGTCACCACGCTGGCTCCCGTCTCTTTAACGTTCTCGTAAACGGGAGTCCCCATGCCTGCAACCCTATTCCCGCATTCACCAGCGGAGCTCGGAGTTTCAGCTCCTTGGACACGGCTCTCGTGTCCGTCGCCGCCTTCCCCTGAGTATCCAAGCTTCGAAGCGACTGCGTTTTTCGCGGCTACAGCTTTATCAGCTACGACCGACGTCGCTAATGCTATCTTATCGGTGTAGCTGCTCTGATTCGACTGCTGCATCTCATCTCCCCTCTCTTGAGCTCTCGAATCAAAACTCTCCGGTTGAGCTCCCGTCGAAAAATCTTTTCCCACATCATGCCCCGACTTTACATTAAATTCATGGCTCCTCGCCGGAAATTCTTTCCCCAATCCGGATTCACGGTTTCCCGCCGGAAAATGTTTGCCTATTTCAGATCCCGATTTCATATCAAACCCATGGCTTTTCACCGGCAGATCTCTTCCCAGCTCTAATTGATCATCTTCATCACCTGTTCCTTTCCTTCTGCCAAGAGCTGCGGCAGTCGGTGCAGCTCCAATTTCTCCAGCCGCTGAACACAGACTACACAGGTCAAAAGAGCCGATGCACAAAATCAGAATCCCAAAATGTAAATGAAAAGTTGTTACCTTTTCCGGTTGTATCAGAGACTTTGGACTGATAATTTGACATCCCACTAAGAGATCCCGACCCACTACCTGGAGCAGCTGGATCTTCCTCCAATCGTCTGGGTCTCTCATTATTGACCCTACGACGTTGGTCACCCGGAACAAACGTTTTCGTAACATCTTCTCTCGAATAGAGCAAAGACACGGGCGTGTTGTGCGGCGTCAGAATAGGAGCCCCTCTTCTTTCTTCTGTTTCCGACACACTGGAAAGGTTTACAGGCCGAGACAGTGCTTCATGGCCGTGCTCAGTGGGTTTAGTGTGGGAAGAGGACACGACCGGAAAAACTCCCGTGCCTTGAGGGACTTTCTCCTCCTTCACCGGGTCCGGAATGTGAGCTGTTCCTCGTGCTGTCGAGACCAATCCGATGAACCGTTAATACCAAAACGTTAACCACTTTTCTAGATATAAAGATTAAAGTGAAGCAAAGAACGGACAAAACCTGGTGCACCGCCGTGGAGTTCTTGACCTTCTTCATCATCTTCATCATCTTCCTCGTCTAGATCGTGATCATCGGGTATGTGTTCCCCGCGATCGTGCTCATGACCATGTCCATGTTTAGTAAGAGCTTTCTTTATTTTCTTTGCTTTTTCCTTGACTTTCTTTAGAACTTTTGACGGTCCTTTCTCTTGATGCTCGTCATCCTCTGCATACAAACACAAAGTAAACATCCATTTACGCTCTGTATAACTTCCAATCTGATTTGAAATGTGAATAAAAAAAGTATCTTTTCTAAAATTTGGATCCGCATACCTGGATGGTGAATCCGTATTGGTTCCTCTGCTTGATGATGAGCATGAGTACGTTGTAACTGCGCTTGTGAATCCATTATCGTTGCTAGCTTTTTTTGGCGTTTCTCTTTTCTGTCCTCTGAAATTCTGAGGAACTTGATGAAACCTTTATACAGAGATTACAGAGAAAGAGGAGGAAGACGTATAGCGGAACCACCTCTGGATGCCTGTGTGCTATGTATCGCTGTTTGGGGCTGACACATGTCATCTATCGCCACGTATCAGGCGCTTGATTGTGTAGGTGGCTTTCTCGGTCTAGTCTTTATCCTGAGTAAACCATTGATGTAACTTCTTTAAGAAGTTAGTTCAGGTTAATTGGCTTATAAACCTTACCGTGCCGTTTCGGGCATTGGAAAACAGCATAACGTACTTAACACAAATCCCAAACCCAAAACGACATGAAATGAGAATGTTTTACAGAACACATGTATTTGTAGCTTTTTAGCAGTTTTTTGTATGTAAGTAGGCCTCATAAGCCGGTCAGACCCACTCCGCCCGAGGCGGGTTACAGATTTTTTTGCACAAAATTTTTTTATCCGTAAAATCCGTGAATTAATTTTTTTAGATCCGCACCCGTTCCGCATTAATCAAGCGGATCCCGCGGGTGACCCGCTTCATTTTTCAAAAAATTTAAAATTTTTTAATAAATTTAATTAAACTAAATATTTAATAAATTTAATTAAACTAAAATATTTAATAAATTTAATTAAAATAAAATATTTAATATATTTAATTAAAAATTTTAAAAATATTTAATAAATTTAATTAAACTAAAATATTTAATAAATTTATTTAAATTAAAATATTAATAATTTAATTAAAGTTTCTAAAAATATTTAAATAATTTAATTAAAATATTTAATAATTTCATTTGTTTGGGTTTAAATTAGTTTGAGCCTAAATTAGTTGGGCCTGAATTTAATTAATTTGATTGAGCCCAAAATTTGTGGGTACCCACTAACCTGCAAGTTAAAAAATTGCGACCCGCACCCACCCTGCTCTAAATAATGCTCGACCCGCATCCGTCCCGCATATAAAATTTTTTTTTTCACTCAATCCGCATCTGCCCCGCAGCACGTCAAACGAGGCAGGATCCGCGGGTAAAGAATCATATTGATAGGCCTATCTGTAAGTTGTAATTTATTAATATTATTTTTTTCAGCTAACTTGTGGCATAAGTATAGAAAATTAACCCTTCAGTAGGTACAACTATCATAAAAAGAACATAGAAACCCATATAGGATAGACAATTACCTTTGACAAGAGATGAAACAATGACAATTATGACCATTATTTTTGAACTTTCAATTGATAAATAAATATGTTTTTTACTTTTGTGGTGTGAATATATAAAATGTGATATTAATTTTAAAAATATTTGATGTTATACGATCGTTTAAAAAAAGAAATAAATCGTCGAAAAACCGGTTCGAGCTAAAAGAATTTAAACCCTTTTCAAAATTGTGAGTTTGGGCCTGAAACAAGATCCAGTATGCTCTATCGCGGTAATACGGTATGGTTATGGTTAGTTGGTGGTCGACGAACAGACACGAAGCACGGGGTTAGATACAGCTACCGTAGTATCCACGTGGCTAAATTTCATTTGTTATCAAAGTTTCGATAACTGCCACGAAATTACACGTCTGAATATTAAAATCGAAAGGGATCGAGACACCCACGTGTCTTGAAAAGAAAAAGAAAAAAAGTGAGGGTTGTGTTTTTTCCCAGTTCAAGATTTTGGTCCAATCTTCCGGATTAATAGGACATAGAAGAAAAAAAAGACAAGAAAGACGAAACAAAGTTCAGAGAAACTTATGGCTGTCGGGGTAAATGCGATGCTGGTGACGTTTCTGGCACACGCGCTCGCCGTAACCGCGGCGATTATGGTGTTGGTTTGGAGTATCAGTTACAGAGGTGGATTGGCCTGGGAAGCTGAAAACAAGAATCTTATCTTCAACGTATGGTTTCTTTGATCTCCTTTCGATTTACTTTAAGTCGTCTCTTTAACTTTCATCTCTTTTCTCTCTCTTCTTTTTTCCACCTCGCGTCTGCGTTGACTCTTTGTCTGTTGTGGGTTTTGTCTGATTGGTGGGAACTTTACAGATCCAGTTGGTCTAATTAACGAATGTTTTGTTTTATACTCCTGTGTTTTCGTCTGCAAAGTTTTTTTCAGTACTGTTTTTGAGTGACTTTCATAATGGAGAAATTCTCTTGCTATATTGATTTGTAAACGTTATGTTCATCTCTGTTTAGCTGTAAAATGGGTCTTAGATTCGGTTAACTCTGAATTTGGAAACAACGATCCTCTGGTGTGCTCCATGTACTTAGATTGAAATTTTGATGTGGAGGCGCCTAAGGGAGCCATGAATGTTGTTGGCAGTTTATTACAGTGTGAATGAATGTATGGAAGACGATGTCTGGTATTTTGCTTTAGGTTTGTTGATGGTATTAAAAAGATACAAATTTCTTTTTTTGGCTATAATCTTATTTCAACCCTCATAATATGCTGAGAGGAAATGATTCTAACATCCAAAAACTGACATGATTTTTTTGACACCTGTTGAACACTCGGAAGGCAATACAGATTAAAACAAGAGCTTGTAATGTTTTGTTTCATAACATTATGAACCATCTGTGTTTGTGTTCTGATATTTTCTTATCTGATCCATCTTCTTTTTATGTGATCCAGCTGCATCCTGTCCTGATGCTTATTGGATTTATAATCTTGGGAGGAGAAGGTAAACCATAACAACATCTGGTGAAAAACTGAAAAGAAGTTTGATATTACTTCCATTTCGATGTGGTTTAGTCCCTTTGATTTTGATATTCACCTTATATAAAGAGACTGTTGAAATTGGAAATGCAGCAATTATAAGTTACAAAGCACTTCCACTGGAGAAACAAGTGAAGAAGTTGATCCACCTTGTTCTTCATGCCATTGCTCTGGCTCTCGGGATCTGGGGCATTTCTGCAGCCTTTAAGAACCACAACGAAAGCGGAATCCCTAATCTCTACAGCCTCCATTCCTGGATTGGTATTGGTGTCATTTCTCTTTATGCATTCCAGGTAAATGCCATGCCCTTTAGCTCCTTATAGGACAATTATTTCCCAGATCACATAGGAATCCTATTGATAAGTGTTCGTTTCAGTCGTATGGGTGTGTCTGAATTCTCTGTATCAGACTGAGCAGGACTTGTCTCTAGAAGTCTAATTACAAAACAACCAAAGAAACACACTTTATGACTCAATCATCGCTTGAAGCAGAAATACAGAAACTAGTAAACTTTGTATAGTGGAAAACTGATCTTCCTACTCTAGGCGAAGAGATCTCAGCACTGTTAACAGCTATTGAACCACCAATTTGTTTTGTAGAAAATCAACTTTCCTGGAAAAATGTTTTTTGTTGTAGATGCTTCGTGACCAGAAAAAGATAACACGAAAGTAATTTTGAAACTTTGCAGTGGGTGTACAGCTTCATAGTGTTCTTCTTCCCAGGAGGATCATCAAACCTGAGAAGCGGATTGCTTCCGTGGCACGCAATGCTCGGCCTATTTGTATATATACTTGCGGTTGGGAACGCAGCTTTAGGGTTTCTTGAAAAGCTGACTTTCATGGAGAACGGAGGGCTTGATAAGTACGGATCCGAAGCATTTCTTGTGAATTTCACAGCAATTGTTACCATTCTCTTTGGTTCCGTTGTGGTACTCACTGTTTCTGCTAAGTCTCCTTCCGCTTCCTCCTCCATTGATGATGATACTAACTACAGCTATTCCGCTATATGAAACACTTTCTACACTCCATTCTCATCTGTATTCCCACTTGTAATATCAAAAGTTCAATGAAACTGACGAATCTTGCATATCATTTTTTCCATGTTTTCATTTACCATATAGTGATGGTTAAGTCACTTTGCAACTGTTGTTAGCTTTAATTAAGCTAAGTTAAACGTTTTTGAGCATATAAGGACAATTTGTAATGTATGGTAATGAGATAATGGTATTTTTGTCAAAGCATTAATAGGACATCTTACCATCAATTTTTTTTCCTTTATAAATTTGATTTTGTAGTACTTAAAACGTAATTTACATCGATGTTGATGTAGAAAAGAAATAACAATCTGAGGCTTCTGTATCAGTTTTATGCTCCTGTTTCTGAACCTTGGAACCAAACACGACATCGTTAAGAGTCCAGTTGCTATTGTTCATCATCATTTCGTTGTAATAGAAGCGATCAACATCAGCCACTTCTTCATAATCTGAGACAGATCCTTCAAAATGTGGAGCTTGGTTGTGCTTAGAGTCTGTCATATCAGAGGAATAATCAAAATGGGGATCTGAAGAAGAAAGCCACTCAGAGAAGAAAAGACTTGGAATCTCAGGAGCAGAAGAACATCGGTAGCTGTTGTTGCCGTTGCTTTCTTGTAACGTCTCTGGAAGTCTCTGGAATGAGATCACGTGATTTGAGAGCAAGGTTTCCGGGTTTCTTTTCCCACAAGAAACGTGCGATTCAGAAGAAGAGAATATAGATGTTGCCTGTGGTGAGCTATGAGACTTGAGCCATCTCTTTTTCAAATGAGAGTGCCAATAGTTCTTTATCTCGTTGTCTGTTCTCCCCGGTAAGTATTTCGCGATCTTGGACCACCTAATCACACTCAAACATTGCTCTCTTTAGTATCTGCTGAAACAATAGGGTTAGTTTTCAGTTAGGGTTATGCTTACTTGTTACCCAAGGAAGAGTGAAACGTCAAGATAATCTCTTCTTCTTCTGCATTAATCATCTCTCTCTTTAATCCTGGTCTTAGGTAATTAATCCATCTTAATCTACAGCTTTTCCCATTTCTCTGTAACCCTTTCAGATTCAATCCAATAAAATTATCAAAAATTAATGATCAAAGGCAAAAAACTAGTAAAAAAGATGATAGAAAAAGAGAAGAAAAAAACCTGCTTTGATTGGAACATTGGTCCAGCATGAATGGCCATGAGAGAGGATGAAGCTCCTTAGCTTCTGGTCTTCTTCAGGTGACCAAAACCCTTTCCTATGTCTCTGCTTTGATGTCTCTCCAGATCTAGCCGTCTTCGCCATTTCTCAAACGTCTTAAGCTGTTCTGATAGAAGAAAACATATGTCTGAATATAAAGATGAATGTCTGAATATAATGATGATTGAGAGAACATATATCACCGTCCACAGATAGAGTTTACATATTTAGTGTAAAGAAAAAGACCAAATGGGGCTGCTTAGAACAAAAGACAAATGACATGTATATTATAGTTACACATATATGTCTCCACATGATATTTGGGATATTTATGAGTGACTTTGATATTTTATGTATGTGTTTTGTATGCAATTGTAAAAGCAGTGAGAAGGAAAGTCATAATTGAATAAGTAAGGATGAATTTTAGGTGTATCAAGTTAATCCCTTTACTTGATACAAATCTGTTTTTGATACTCATTCTTTCCCTTTTTAGGGACTTTCCACAAGCAAAATAACACATCATGTTGTTCGTGCCGCCATAGCTTTGATGTGTTTTGCTTAGAGCCTTAGTTAAATTTGGTTGTAACTCTTCAACAAAATCTCATTTGGTATTATTGCTACGGGCAATTTCCCAAAACAGCTGTTTGAGTTCAATTCAATGATTATAAAATAATGAAATAATGATTACAGAGAATCATCCAATCTGTTAAACATTGTATCTTTTCGTAAAACATCAATAGCAAGAAGACATATTGTATTGGCGAAATTAAGCACATGAAATAATATTTAAAATATCTGAGAGCTTTTTCTATGCTATGAATTTAAAGTTGGCAAGAAATGTTTTGAAAAATATTTGTAGTGAAGTCAACATTGAGTTGCAAGTAATTCTTGGATATTATTTCCATCTCATGTTTTTGTTTTTTTCTTGATAATAATAGACCAATAAATAGGTTTATATAAGAATATTTTGAACTTTACAATTTTAATTCCTTATGTCCCGATCGAGATGGGCTGCCGCTAATATTATAATCCTCTGGTTTTGGTTTTTATTTGTTGGGTCTATTGCCCTGTGGAAAACGATGAACATGAGAAATTGAGAGAGACAAAAAAAAAGGTCTACTCTTGTCTTGTCTTGGTCGTCTTCACCACGTAATTAATCTTGGCGTCAAACTAATAATGACCAATGAAATACTATTTTAAAAAACGACTTTTGCATCTATTGTTATGATATTCAAGAATATTTGATACGTCACACCAATATATAAATAACATTTAGTGAAACACATTTTTTGACTGTTAGATAATACAGCCGTTAGTCAAATAATGGCGAATCGTGGGGAAAAATATTCGTAAATTATATTTTATTAGTAAATATAAATTAAATATTTATATAATTTTAACTTTTATTTAAAGTTACTTTTAATATTAATTTTTGTATATACAAATTAAAAAAAAAAAAATTATTTTTTACGAATTTAATAGTATTTTTTGTTAGTTTAATAAAATATATTAATTATATAACCAAATTAATAACAATGATATACTTGTAATTATTCTAATAAGTTAAACTCATTTATATATTTATTTGAAATTTACTTTAGTAATGACACGTCAGCATGATATTTCTGTTAATAACACGTCAGAGTAAAATTATTTTATTAAAATGTTTTTCAAATAATGTATTAGGGATTATGGTAGTAACTTAAATCTATTTAAATTTATTTAAAATTATTTATAAATTAACGTATAAAAAACTTAAAGAAATAAAAAATACTGTTTTTGCAAATGTAATAGTATTTTTTGGTTAGTTGAATAAATTGTATTTATTCTCTAACCAAATTAATATCAGTGACATGTATTATAATTATTCTAATAAATTAAACCCTTTTATATATTTAATTTGAAACTCCATGTGGTGTTGACACGTCATCATGATATTTTTGTTATTAACACGTCGAGATAAGATTATTTTGTTAAAAAGTTTGTCAAATAATATATTAGGGATGCTTGTATAAATCAGATCAATGATCTTTGTCGTGCTGAAAGTTTGAACCGGTTACATAAAAAGTACAATAAGTTTATAATGTAAAAACTCACACGCATCATCCAAATCTCAGATATCTAAACCGGTAGCTACAACTCTCTACCGTGCCTAAGTAACATACCATCACAGACAGGCTTCTTGTTCTTGAAGTAGAATCACGAACTGATCATGTTGAAATGGAATCTGGATAGCTGTTGAGGAATGGTAGATATAACTGGTCCATATCTCTGTTACAGGAAAATAATTAAGTTTGGGGTTAAAACCCATTTCAAAAGGTTAATAATATCTATTATATAAACCGAAGAACAAACCTGAACATTGTCATAAAGTTCGAACAAAGGGACGGCCAAGAGTTTCAAGTTCTTGGGCACAGCAAAGTACTCTTTCTCAGACAAGTGAACGATGAAGAGTCTCTTGCATTCCTGCCATTCCACAAAAAGGAGATATAAAGAACGTTGAGAAGCTATATTGTGTTTTTTTCTACTACCTTTGGTTTCGTGATGTGAGGAGGGCAATACGGGTACATCATGGTTTCAAAGTTTGGACGCCACCATGTCGCAACGCATTCTCCTACCTGTTAAAGAGAAACAAGCCCATAGAGAAACCAATGGATCAGGGACAGAGTTATATACATAACTCAATCAGACATGTGCGGACTCGTGGCAAAATCTTCTTTCTTCGTGTATGTATCTCTAGCAAAGACACCAGACCTATCTTTGTTTCCTTATATGAATCAGTCATTACTAGCAAAGGATTCCTCGTTAGCATTAAGAGTAAGAACATGCCAGTATGCCACACCAACCTAGTTCTTTTAAGGCAATCTATCAATAAGGAAATACAAGGAAACCAGTATAATACCTTCCAGTCAGGTACAAGAGTAGCCGAATTGCCTCCCAGCTTACTGGTCAACTTTCTTTTCAGGCCTTCAACTTCTGCAAGACACAACATAGTAAACCCACAAATGAAGCAACAAAGAAATCACAATGGTATAGAAAGTACTAATAACGAATAGTTGCTGTATACCATTTTCTCCAGGTTTCAGGCGTCCACCTGGAAGTTTGCAGAATGTGTTACCAATTTGCAGGAGAAGTATATGAGGATGGTTGTGTTCTTGTACCTGAAAGGTTGACCAGCACAAGGTATCAATAAGAATCCTACCGTTAGAGAGATATAAATATTGTCAAATCAAATTAAGTGCTAATAATTTAGTCTTAGACACAAATTATTTGCTTAACTTATGCACCAGAAAGATACCTGTAGCTCTGGGTATAGGTTTATAACATTGACCTCTAGGATGTCAAATCAACATCTTCAGTTCCCAAGACAATGTCAAGAGATGAAGATGTGAATGTAAGACAGAGGTTCTCAATGGGAAAACGAAAGCTTATAAGGCCAAGAGTGCTTACAAACAATAAAAGAAACAAAACAACATGAAGGCATCGTTCTGACTTGCTGAAAAGTTCACTTATGTGACTTCATTAAGTGCAGTTTTACTAAAAAGTTAATTGGATCTAGAGCTTGTGACTTTGTTGACGGAAGTTCAATCCATTTATGTGATCAGAGGTTCTTTGGAATTTGAGGTTACTCAAAGAGTACAGCATTGAGTTAGAGATGGCAACTAGAAAAGAAAGTAGATGACTCAAATATCACACAGTTTTATATATATCGCACGGTTTACATACAAAAGATCGCCAAGATAAACAACAAATAAGTTGGTATTTCATTGGCATTATATATCTGAAAATATGGTCATACAATTCATGAACCATATAGCTGTTCCACCGATTGTAAAACAACACGCGGATAAACAACATACAGAAAACAACAAACGAGTTGGATAACAAGTTTAGTTAACCAAAATTTACATACCAGCAGAATCCCTTCAACACTAGTCCTCATGCCTTCTTTCATATAGCTGCAATACACCATTAAGAAAAAAAGAAAGAGACTTTGGGCTTCAGTCTTCGAACTCCAAGAATGTCTTAAGTTAAAACTATAGAATTCCAGACTTCACTTATCCAACCAAAAGCATGAGAGTTTGGACTAGCTTACAAACTAAAATTGTTCTATACCATGTACAGTAACTATAGATATTCCACTCTCAAATCAATCATTAGAAAGTGAAAGAGTGTATATCTGCTTGTTGTTCACCAATACAGATCTTTTTTAGAAGTTTGACTACCAATACGTATATATCAAAATTCTAGGTTGATATACATGTATTGGCCAAATGATTAAAACAAAATTCGTTAGGGAGACAAAACCCATAGAGCAAACGAAATCAAAAGATTTCAATGTAGACCAAGATTTCGATGTAGACCAAGATAACTCGCTGATTTCGTTAGCTGGCCATGATTTTCCGCCAAACAATTTACGGAGAAGCTAGTAAATTATGCAGCAACAAGAACGAACAGTCTTCTAATACACTCAAATCGTTTACCAAATCAGCAAGATCGCCAATAAAAAAGAATCAGCAAGATCATGATCTATGCGTGTTAAAACTTAAAAAGGTTGGAGATTTCTAGGGCATCTTTCTTCCCAGCAACTATAAGAAAAAAACAGAAAATAAAGAGTAAAGAGGAATCGTACTTTATTTTCATACGAGCGAGTCGATCGGCGACGGAGGTGTCTTTTTCCAGCTTCGGTTCTTTAGTTCCAAAGCTGTAGTTCGAAAGCGGGTACGTGTTCACCACCTGAGACATAGCCATCTCTCTCTCTCAAATCCAAAAATGTCGGAATTTTCTCCCACCGTTGACCACTCTCTGTATCGGCTATTTATCGGCGGCAACGGCGATAGAGGAGCAATTCAGCACGGAAAATTTAATGACACCGTCTATGCTTACAACTTCTAGAGTCACGTCCTGTGATCAAATTTTCTTGCAGGCGTATCAAACCATCTGTAGCCCGAAATTTTGGGCCGGGCTTTCTGCCGAATAAGCCCATTTTAAAGACCTGGCCCATCTGTACCACTACCTTCATCCCTTTGTTTAACAGTTCAGCAGTCGACACAGTAGTGTTAGTGTATCAAGCAGCAACCGAAGAAAGCGCGCGAAAATTGTAGATACCATACCAACGCCATAGCCACTACCTTTCATTTCTCTTCGTGTTACAGACGAGGGAGAAAACGTAGAATAAATTATGGGCAAGCAAAAACAGCAGGTGATTTCTCGATTTTTTGCTCCCAAACCCAAATCCTTACCACCGCCGACTCAGGAACCCAATCCGGTAGCCGAATCATCAACACCGCCACCGAAGATTTCCGCTACTGTTTCCTTCTCTCCATACAAACGTAAGATTGTCTCCGACCACCTAGTCGCCGCGTCACCCAAGAAGCCTAAACTGTCTCCTCACACACAAAACCAGACACCCGATCCCAATATACACCGAAGGTTTCTACAGAAATTTTTGGAACCCTCACCGGAGGAAACTGTTCCTGAAACATCTTCGAGGAAGTACACGCCATTGGAGCAGCAGGTGGTGGAGCTAAAGAGCAAGTATCCGGACATGATTTTGATGGTGGAAGTTGGTTACAGGTACAGATTCTTCGGAGAGGACGCCGATATCGCAGCACGCGTGCTGGGTGTTTACGCTCATATGGATCACAATTTCATGACGGCGAGCATACCAACATTTCGACTACAATTCCATGTGAGGAGATTGGTGAATGCAGGGTACAAGATTGGTGTGGTGAAGCAGACTGAAACAGCAGCCATTAAGTCCCACAGTGCACACCGGACCGGCCCATTTTTCCGAGGACTGTCCGCCTTATACACCAGAGCGACGCTCGAAGCGGCTGAAGATATAAGCGGCGGCTGCGTTGGTGAAGAAGGTTTTGGTGCACAGAGTAATTTCTTGGTTTGTGTTGTGGATGAGAGAGTTAATAGGGAGACATTAGGTTGTGGCTTGGAAGTGAGTTTTGATGTTAGAGTCGGCATTGTCGGTGTTGAAGTTTCAACTGGTGAAGTTGTTCATGGAGAATTCAATGATAATTTCATGAGAAGTGGGTTAGAGGCTGTGATTTTGAGCTTGTCACCAGCTGAGCTGTTGCTTGGCCAACCTCTTTCACAGCAAACTGAGAAGGTACATTTATCTGTGTATGGATAAATGTTACTTGTATTCAAGCATTTCTGATTATTTTTGAACATATTTGCTCCTCAATCGGTTTTACATTGTGCACTGAATCCTTAGTAAACTGTTTGACACAAGAATCTTTGTCTGTATGTATAATTACTTTTTAGATTAGTTTATAAGGCTAAAATTTCTGTTCTTGGTCGATGTGCATACATGTACAGATTATGTTCGTTTGGCATCTTTGTTTGGCAGTTTTTGTTGGCCCATGCTGGGCCTGCCTCAAATGTTCGAGTGGAACATGCCCCATTGGATTGTTTCCGCAATGGTAGTGCAGTAGATGAGATTATTTCACTATATGAAGACATCAGTGCAAGAAATCTAGCAGATGGTAAAGAAATCAATGTGGAAGTTGCTGAAGAGGGAATATCTTGCTTGCCAGTTCATGTATGGCATTTTCTGTCCTAAAAACTTTCACTTTATCTTATTTTGATGATGCTTTGTTACTCGTGATTGTTAATGAACACATCAATTTTTCAGGTAGAGTTTTTCTGCTGCTATTAAATGCTTGCTGGAAATCCTTTTAATTTGTCCGTTTGTTGGCGGTGCAGACAATTATGAACATGCCACATCTGACTGTTCAAGCCCTCGCCCTGACACTCTGCCATCTCAAACAGTTTGGATTTGAGAGAATCCTTTTCCAGGGGGCTTCAATTCGCTCTTTGTCAAGCAGCACAGAAATGACTCTCTCAGCCAATACACTGCAACAATTGGAGGTGCTTTTAGCTTTATTTCGCATGTCGCAGTGTGATGTCCAGTGAATGTTAAGCTTCAGTCGTTTCTAAGTACTCTAACCGAGTTTCCTTAAAAAAGGTTGTATTTATTTTCAGGTTGTGAGTAATCAGTCAGATGGATCAGAGTCTGGCTCTTTATTCCATATTATGAATCGCACTCTGACAGTGTATGGCTCCAGGCTTCTTAGACACTGGGTAAGACACATTTTCGTTTTCTTAGCTTTTTCACATAAGGGCTTTGTATATTTGGTCTTGTACGATGCAGTGTGCCATTGCTGTGGAAGGATATACCGCATACTAGTCTTATTATAATAAAGAAATAAGAATTTAGATTTCTATATTTACCCCTCAAGAGTCTTCATCGACTTTTTGTTAATGGTAGGACATTTTTAATAATATCGCTTATCGTCATTTGTGGGCATTTTCAATAGGTGATTCATCCTCTTTGTGATAGAAATTTGATTTCTGCTCGCCTTGATGCTGTTTCCGAGATTGCTGCATGCATGGGATCTAATAGTTCTCCCCAGATCAGCGATGAGTTGGATGAAGAAGGTTCTGAGAAAACAATTGTGCCACCTGAGTTTTATCTCGTGCTCTCTTCACTCTTGACAACTTTGTCTAGATCACCTGATATTCAACGTGGATTAACAAGAATCTTTCATCGGACTGCTAAAGCCACAGAGGTGAAACTTGGCCTTTCCTTTGCCCTCTTATATGTATGTCGGTCTTGACTGAAGTTAGTTTAACTCATATAGTTCAATACTGTACTTTTTTCCGCAGAGTATAAGTCGCCACCATTCATGTTGACTAACCAAGTCTAATCATAAAACTGGCTCTGAAATGAGTTGGCAAACAATATAGAGTATTGGCCTTTGTCCATATCTAGTCAAAAAAGACTTGCTTCCTAGTAGTAGCATCTCAGAGATATTGTGGAGTATTCTGTCCTCTTTTCTCATGATGATATTCACTTTATAGATACTCATATGTAAAGCTACAAATTTCAACGGGCAAAGGCATTTGTTTGTTCTTAGTTATTTTATCTAGGAAAAGGAAACAAAGGAGAGAGCAACAACTATACGAGTTTTCCTTCCCACCCATATTTTTGTAAATTATTTCTTGGTTTTCCGTTCTCCCCCACCTGAGGACTGTGGGTTCTTAACTTTTTGGGTGAAAAGTTCATTGCAGTTATCGAAACTATTTTACTTGCGGGGAAGCAACTTCAGCGGCTTGGCATAAAGCAAGATTGTGAAATGAGGAGTATGCACTCCACAACTGTGCGATCATCTCTTTTAAGAAAATTGATTTCTGTTGTTTCATCCCCTGCTGTGGTTGACAATTCCTCAAAACTTCTCTCAACCCTGAATAAGGAAGGTGCTGTCCGAGGAGACTTACTCGACATACTTATCACTTCCAATGACCGATTTCCTGAGGTTTATATCTTTTCTGGAAATTGATAATATTTACCCGTTCTCTCTTTATGTTCTGTTTTTTGTATCATAGAACTTCTTAACCTTGATTGGTTTTTATGAATCAATTGTTTAGTGGCCATTTTTTGTTCCATAACTCAATTGTGTTGTCTACTATGCACAGCTAGCTGAAGCTCGCCAAGCAGTTTCAGCTGTCAGGGAAAAGCTGGATTCCTTGATAGCTTCATATCGTAAGAAGCTCGTAAATCGAAATTTGGAATTTCTTCATGTGTCCGGGATCTCGCATTTGATAGAGGTACCCTCTAGAGAAACTCGGTAGTTTTTTATATGATGCTATCTTACCCGCAAGAGTGGATTTTTCTTGATTCCATTTGAAACTGAACCTAAATGGATACCCAAAAAGTATCTTCATTTATTTGGATGAAAAAAAGGAGGCTAATGTTGGTTTGCTTTTTTTGGTTACTGTTCTCAATTTCTTTCAAGTGCACATATCCACTACTAGCAAGCATTCACAGCTATTGAACCTACTAGCCTTTTTTGTACCAAGTATAAACATATGTGCATATAGTACCCTTATGTGAAAGTTGTGGACATTTTTTCATGATCTGAAGCTATGGTTTTATTTCTTTGATACAGTTGCCCGTTAATGCCAAGGTTCCTATGAATTGGGTCATAGTAAATAGCACGAAAAAGACTATTCGATACCATCCCCCAGAAATAGTAGCGGGGTTGGACGAGCTAGCTCTAGCAACCGAACGTCTTGCTATTGTGAACCGAGCTTCGTGGGATAGTTTTCTGAAGAGTTTTGGTAGATACTATACAGATTTTCAGGCTGCTGTCCAAGCTCTTGCTGCACTGGACTGTTTGCATTCCCTTGCAACTCTATCTGTAAACAAGGTTTGCCAAAGGAACAACACAACAAATGTGCTTGTAGTCACCGGTTTCCATTTCTAAACTAATAAACTCAGTCTCAAACTTTTCCACTCTGCAGAAGTATGTCCGTCCCGTGTTTGTGGATGACTGTGAACCAGTTGAGATAAACATACAGTCGGGTCGTCATCCTGTATGCATCTACTCTCGCTTCTTTTTCTTTTTCTTTCTATGCCTAATTAACTTGGTAATATATTTTTTTTTTCATTTTCAAAACTTGCCAGGTTCTGGAGACTATATTACAAGATAACTTCGTCCCAAATGATACAAGCTTGCACTCAGAAGGTGAATATTGTCAGATTATCACTGGGCCTAATATGGGAGGAAAGAGCTGCTATATTCGTCAAGTTGCTTTAATTTCCATAATGGCTCAGGTAGCATGGATATTATCGATTATAGGCTTATGCTTCATTGCTTTGTCAATGTCTCTGATTATGTTGGTTGGTAAACAATTCCAATTATTCACTTGGTTTCCTAGGTTGGTTCCTTTGTACCAGCTTCGTTTGCCAAGCTGCATGTCCTTGATGGTGTTTTCACTCGGATGGGTGCTTCAGACAGTATCCAGCATGGTCGAAGTACATTTTTAGAAGAATTAAGTGAAGCCTCTCACATAATCAGAACCTGTTCCTTTCGTTCGCTTGTTATAATAGATGAGCTTGGAAGAGGCACTAGCACACATGACGGTGTAGCAATTGCCTATGCAACATTACAACATCTCTTAGCAGAAAAGAGAAGTTTGGTCCTTTTTGTCACGCACTACCCTGAAATAGCTGAGATCAGTAACAGATTCCCAGGTTCTGCTGGGACATACCATGTCTCGTATCTGACATCGCAGAAGGATAATGGTGTTTCTGATCATGATGATGTGACCTACCTATATAAACTTGTGCGTGGTCTTTGCAGCAGGAGCTTTGGTTTTAAAGTTGCTCAGCTTGCCCAGGTAAACTCTCTCCCTCTTTTATTACGTGCCTCACATGCATTAAGCTTACAGAAGTTCACATCTGACATATCAGAAAATCATAGATAGGCCGATCAATAGTCCTAAAGAAGTTGAAGATGATCAATGAAAGCATAGTCACTGAAATCTGGTCAATGTTGGTCCAGTCACGAAGCTGATGTCACATGTATATTTGACTGTAGATACCTCCTTCGTGTATACATCGAGCAATTTCCATGGCTGCGAATTTGGAATCTGAGGTACGTGCAAGGGAGAGAAATAAACTTGGATCAGAATCTCGCGACTCTGAAGATTCAGGGAGCGCAGAAAAATATATTTCTGCTTTAGGTGACATCATGGCAGACCTGAACATTGCTCTAACTGAAGAGGACCCTTTAAAATCATTCGAGTTTTTAAATCGTGCTTGGAAGATTGCAGAAGAATCTGTAGCAAGATCAGATTAAACCCAGTTCCTGATTATTCATGTGAAGGCAAGTAGTAATGCATTAACTGATGATAAATTATGTGTACGAGTAACAAGACAATAGTTTTAGAGGGATGGTTTTTGCGTTTTTATTGCAAGGTAAAAACTTTAGGATTGAAAAGTTGTAACTTTTCAAAAAATTTTTTGCTATGAACTGCAAAGCCTTCTAAGAAAATGATGTAAGGTGACCGCTTGGCTAGTTGATCGGTCTAGTCAGTTCTTTCCGGTTCTACTATGTAAATCAAAGATTCTCATGCTTGTATATGTATATATTCTTCTCAGTGCTAGTGTAATCTGTGTGTTGCTTGTTTACTCCCTCTACTTAGTTTCTTCAAATTTCTAGTTTTAAAATTCGTCCGAGTCGATTCTACTTGGTTGAAAGTTTCTGGCTTTTGATTTGGATTTTGAAGTTAGTTAATGGCGTATGAAGAGGATATGTTCATTCGTCAGAATAAGAAAACTAATATAAGAAAACAAACATTCAATTAAGGTGTTTGATGGGCAAATTAAAATATGGGAAGCAGAGTATTACTATTCGCAAACTGCGTTATTCAAAAGATACTTTCTATAAACAGAATGCTATAAAGGCAACAAGAAATAAAGCATAAAAGAGAAAAAGATTACTTGAATATGTTCTCAGAAATCATAATCTAGGATTTCATCTTTTCTTTCTAATAACTAAGAGAGAAAAATAAGATGCTAAAAAGCCTACGTAGGTTACAACAAATCACAATTTTCCTTCACTGGGTCTCATATCTCTTTGGTTTCTATACAAAGACCAAACCAACCTAAATGAGAAAAATAAACCTAAACTATGTTTCCTTGTGTTAAGTCAAAGTAACAATGTTGGGATATTACAAGGCACCATAGATATCACTGTTGTTGAAGAAGCCGTCTTCCGAGAAATCATGAGATAGTTCTGTAACCGATATATCTTCTGACAAATGAACGTTATTATTTGAAGCTGCTTTGAAACTGTTGTTGCGGCTTGGAACTCGGCCTCCTCCTGAGATGCTGGAAGTGGATGCAGTTGGGTTTCTCTCTGCATTACTGGTGCCACCACTTTGACCTGAAAAGGCTTGTTGCTGTTGTACACTTGCTCCGTTTTCAGACATCTCCTGCAACAGCTGATGAAGCATCTGTTGCTCCTGGTTGTTACCATGTGAATGTGGTGGTTGCAAATGATGAGGATGATTCTGCTGAAGCATGTTGGAAGCACCATTCATGGTGCGTTGCTGTTGCACTTGGGGAGAGCTTGGAAATCCACCTGTTCCTAAGCTCTGCCTCTGATGGGACGAAGAGGATGGACTCGAGTTTGAGGTTGGGTTCTGACTCGAGAAACCCTCTTGTTTGACTGCATTTGAGTTTGGATTATTCATAGCATTTTGTCTCATCAGCATGCTTTGGTAGTTGGTCAGAGCTGCTGCAGCTTGAGCCGAACCATTCATAGCTCCACGACCAACAATTTGATGGTGGTTGTTGGAGTTGGTGTTGTTGCCAGTTAGGCCATTCATGGTTCCTGGAATCAAAGCCATCTGAGCTTGAGCTGACCCATTCATAGCCCCACTATTCCCCAACTGCTCCATCTCTTGCATTTTCTGTCTCTGGAGCTTCACTGTCGCCGTCTGTTCCAACAGACGTTTCAACCCCTCTGCAATTAGGGACATACGCAGGAATAAAAACATTTACGTTCGGTCAGAAACGCAATCACCGGATAAAGCAGAAAAATTTCAACAGGAGAGTTGCAATAATCAGTATCAAATCATTTAAGTGAAAGCTACACCAGCGGAGCAACCTGGTTTTGGATCTCATTAGACTTACCTATAGGGCCGATTTTATGCTCGCCAGTGAAATTCATCAGATCCTTCATGCTCTTGACAACTTCAGATATCTGTCACTCTCAATGACTCGCTATTAGGACTAATAAAGATTTTAGATACAAAAATAACGGCTAGAAAATGAGCTAATGAGTACCTGTAGTGTTCTGATATATCTTTTTGGATAACCAAGATCATTCAGCGACTGTAATTCCATGAACTTTGCCAGCTGCCGTCCTGCTCCCAAGACCCTGACATAAATCAGCACCCGACCATGAGACAGAGCGCTAGAGACAAATGCCAAGAACATGGAGAATAATAGAATATTGGATGTAGAAAGACAAATCAAATGTTAGGGATCAGCTTACATGTTACTGTTTGACTGTAAATCCTGCTGAGAAACACCTTCTGACCCGCTCTCTAATATTGTGCTCTGGCATTTCTGTGCAACCTGAAGTAACTGGTTCACCTGCATGACCAATAATGGTTTTTCAATACACTTTCCAACACCATTTTAGCATGTCTAAACAATCTGTTCAGAAGTAAAATCAGACACTATTGTGCTCATATTTAGGAAAACCAAAAAATAAGCACAGACAATGTTTGGGGAAACCGAATATGGCAATATGCACATACGAATGTTTAAGGAAACCTGGTATTAGCTATTCTCATATTTTAATCAAGGCTAAACCAGACTACAGACATGTGTTTTTAAGTATAAAGCTCCTAATAATTAGGTATGTCATCAAAATAGGACCTGTGGAGCAATAAGTCTGCGGAGAAGAAGTTCTTCATGACGCCGAGCACAAAACTCCCAAGAAAGTATCTAGAAAGAAGCAAAGTCATGTTTAGGTCAGCATTAGCACAGTGGTGATTGCTAGTTTGCTAGTTTCTTCCCTTCTCACGTTTACTGAATAATACCAATTTCAAATAAGAGAGTTTTCTGCATACCTTCAGATCTTGAGAGAATATGATGCGAAGATGGCCTTCACGGACAACACGAAACTGCTCATGTACAGTTTCCTGGACTGCTTTTCTATATTCTAACATCATCAGTCCATTGGGAAATCTGTTTTCTCGTGGGTGGTCTAGATACAAGAGCTCATCAATGATGCCACTCGCAAATTTGATTTCAATCAGTCTAGCAAGCACATCGAAAGTTGCCTCTGCGGATTTAACATGAGAAGATGACAGTCTAGCCATAATTTGGACTAAAGAGTTTCTAAAACAACTATCAGAGTATAAAACAATAAAAGGGAGCATTTAACATATGTAATTTGCTTCATTCTGCTTAAGTGAAGGCAGCTCTCTTACCAAATCCTTTTCCAGACTTGGTGCCACAAAGATCACACTGCCACATATCCTGTAAACAAAATGAAGAACATAATGGACTTATTAATAAAAAATAAGTGTAGTAAGATTTAGTAGAACAGATGGAGTAAACATGTGTGTGACTAAAAATATGCTGATGTTAGACATATGAGAACACCAATATAATACAAAATATCAGAACACAAACAGCAAATAAAAGACTGACCGGAGCTGCCTGTTGAAACATGCCAAGTGCATGGTGCCCAGCACTTTCGTACTGTGACAAGCATAACCTTTGCTTTGCACGAGGTGAGAAGTATTCAGTCACAAATTTCCTCCAATAGGTAATGCAATTTTCCTATAAAAAGGGATCTGTGATGAAAGAACTTGAACAGATGTGATGAAATTGCTAAAAGTCAACAGATTAGTATTAGCTTACAGCAGGTCGTTGCTGTAGATGATACAAGTACATCATCAATTTCCGAGCACACACGCCAGCTTCATACGGACGCACATTAGGAGGGATCTGTTGGGTTCCTTGTTGTTGAAATTGCTGTCTCAACTGCTGCTGTTGCTGAAGTTGGAGTCTCTGAGACGGTGACATGGATTGGAAAATCTGCTGCTGCTGCTGCCTCAGTCTCTGCTGCTGAAGCAAAGCTTGCAACTGCGGATTCCTTCCAGTGGGGTCCTGACGCTGGATCAACTGCTGTAAAATCTGCTGTTGCAACATGTCCTCTTGCTTCACTTCAACTCTTGGTTTCTTATCCATATGGGAATAATTATTTTCTCTCATTGGAACGGAACCTTGTCCTGGTTGTTGCTGTTGTAGTTGCTGCTGCTGAGACAAGTGCTGCATCGGAGCAGACCCATCAAGAACTAATGAACCCGGAATGTTAATGTTATTCGAGGAGAAAGACATTGGTGATGTTGGGATAAGCATATTATTGATGCCACTGCTCCTCTGCATATTTAAAGCCTCTGGACCAACAGCATCAGTCAGTGAGAAACTCGATTCGATAGCTCCTGAGACCGTCACTTTGTTCATGCCCCAGGAGAGCAGACACAGATCAATGCGTCGGAATACAAGGACAGATTCAGAGGAATGGCAAGCTTGAAATTTTTAAACCGTCCTCTCAGAACCTGAGCCAGTAACACAAAGGCAAACGGATTCAAAGCGGCAATGCTCTAGAAACCCACTTCTTATCACCAATCAAACTAAGACTGATATTGGAATTATAAGCGTTCAGGATCCAAGAATTACTAAGGTGTAGCTGGTTTCCAAAGAAGCCTGAGCAACAGGTGGTAAAAATCTGAAAGTAATGAAAACCAAATCAGCGACTAGATATACAAATCCAAAACGGGTAGTCCTATAGACTACGAGCAAAATTGTTCCTCAACAAACAAGAAGGAAAGTTGAATTCTTCATTACATTCAAAAGCCCAAATTACCAGACCAGCAAATTTAAACTACCTTCAGTATCGCATATCTGAAAGCGTAAACTTTACCAACAAATAAAAAAACTTGAAATCCAATCGGCAACTCAAATCAAAACCCAGAAACTTTCAACCAAGTAGAATCGAGTCGAACAAGCAAGCAAAGCATGAATCTTCAACACAAAAGGTAAACAAAGAGGCTCTTGAAACGAATCAACTAGAAAAGAACGAGATCGACAAAGTCCCTCTTTCTACTACCACCCGCAAGAAAACCGAAATAGCAAAAAGATCAGATCCAAGATCTCTCGAGTAAAAAAAAACTACAGATTTTCAATAAATCCACCTGTCAATGATGAAGCGGAATAAGTTTGGGCAGCCGTTGCCGCGTCGTAGCCCTAGAAGAAGCTCTTAGATATTTTGCTGAGCCTCGAGAGATGGTGAAAGTGAAACAGGTTGATAAGAGATATGTATTTGGGTATGGAGCCGATATTTATCTCTTTCTTTATTTTTATAGATTTGTTTTTTTTAACACTCTTTCTTCTTCGTTCATCTGTTTTGACTATTCATTACTCTCATTCTTTGAACTGGAAACCGGCTCAATTCCCGGTTAAATCTGGACATGAGAATCATATTTGATTAAATACCACAAAGTTCAGATGTTATGTTTGAAGACCATATACGAAGTTTTTCAATCCGACAATAAAAGTGATGGAGTAAAGTATTTAAGCAAAAGACAGAAACCAAAAGGGACAGGTGTTTGACTACAAACAGTTACAATATTCTACTTTGATATATATGGTGGATCTATTTTCATCCACTCGTCAAGCTGCATGGGAACGAGACCGGTTGCTACGAAACACACAAAGAAAACAAATAATTAGTTTCATGATCTCAGGATATATAAACAAGTATCAAACTATTTCACCATTTCTGCATTGGCCTCTCAGGGTTACACCTCGACCTCTCTCTCCTTTCCTTTGGACTATCGACTTCACCACCTCCATTTTTCTCAGACTATTCTTCTTAAACGGGCTGTGATTAGGGCTCATCTCCTCTCTCTTGTTGTTGGGACGGCGCCTGTGTTTCGGGCTTGCAACTCTCTCCCTCTTGCGAGGGCTCTCATTGCCTCTGCGGTCGTGACCATATTCGGGACTGCCACCCCTTGATTTCTTGTAAGGACTTGAGCTACATCTTCTGCCATAATCCGGACTGGTCCTTTCCTTTCTGTATGTAACAACAGGACTATCACCTCGACCATAATCAGGGTTTCCTTCTTCTCTTTTGTAAGGACTAGGTGACCGCATTCTCCTTCCGGGTGAACTATAAGGGTGTCTATCAGCACTATGCTCATTCCCTCTTGTATTATCATCATCATCATCATCATAATCATCATCCTTCACCGCATTACTCCACCAAGATCACCTTATCCATCAACTTACTAAAGAAAGCATTTGGATACTAAATTGGTCAGGAACAGACCTGTTATTTGTAGCATCCAGTGCTCCCATGGCAATCCTCTTGTGCCTCATATTGGATAAATGCAAAATTCCTCATCATTGTAACGTTTACAATTTTGCCATACGGCTCAAAGTGTCTTGAGATCCTGGGTACTAGTATTATCCGCACAAAGTTAATCACAAACAGAGTTTGGAAGGTCTCATGCCGGATGACGATCTCCTTGAACCACCACCAGATCTTCTATGGCCTTCCACGTTCACTCTACACACAGAACCATTAATATTATCAGTATGTCAAACCTCACAATTAAGTCTGAAAAAAATGAGGACCGAGGTCAGTCTTCTACCTTTGTCCACTCAACATGAAGTCTGCGTCCCTTATTCCCAAATTCAATGTGGTCAAGCGCTCGGATTGCATCTTCAGCATCCCTTTCATCTTCCATGTACACAAAAGCAAACCCTGGAGAACAAAGGCAAACGCATACACCTGAGTACATGATTAGTGAACAAAATAGACCAAGTTCAGAACCTCCAGGCTCCAGCGAACACGAAGATTGTACTCCCTCCCTTAAATGATGTCAAACTATAGCCAAACTTACATATTACAACACGAAGATTATTTAAAGCATTCCTAGAGCCTAAAAGCTCTGGCAACTAAATGACCAGTGAAGCAGTTACAGACCTTCTTGCATTGTGGACTTAATATGTCAAGGAAAAACTGAAAATGTGGAAGTCAGATGGGATGTGAATGAAAACAGAGTGCCTTCTCCATAGCAGAGGCATGTCCAAGAGAGCAAAGTCGTGAGAAATGAAATGCAAATAAGATGGCAGTGCCATTGTGGATGGAAAGTGACTCGTTTTAGGGGACAATGAGATGGATTTCCTTTTGATCCATGGACTGGTGGGAGTACGGGCATCCCAAGATTAAAACATCCTGCACCAAAGAAAATGCTGAGTATGGCAGTTTCATACTAACTGTTTTCAATCTTTTTCTTGCTACTTCACATGATACGGCTGATGTTGCACAAAAGAGTGCTTCTCTGTTTGAAGTGAAATGTGGGAGAGCAAACTTCCTGCCAAAGGGGAAATTTTCCAGAGCCAAGGAAATGAATTTCCTGACCTGCATTCGAGTTTTGATTTCATCTAATTGCACTTAGTGGTTTACCATACTACTTATTTAACCAGGCTAACCGCAAAGATTTGATAAGTAAAAAGGCAGAAGAAAGAAAAAAAGGCTTACCAGCTCTCATATCCACCCTCTCAACCTTCCCGTATTTCCTGAAAAGCCGTTCCAAATCACCCGCACGCTCATCATTCTCAAAGTTCCCACACAAGAAGACTGGTTTCATGCTTCCTGCACAGACACCATACAAGAGTATGTATAACGATCACAGAATAATTTAAAAGCACCAAGATGAACACTTGACACAGTGTGTAGCCCTCACAGTAAATGGATTTGCTCGTACTGATCGCTTTGTTCATTGACAGACCATTAACACCGCTTTAGATCGAACCAAAAGAAAACTAAAAGCATAATTTTACATCAAGGCTTCAAATTTTTGATACAATTTTCGAGCTAGAATCCGTCAAATCCAGAAAATTAACGACCGAATATTATAATCAAAAGGAGCTGAATTAAAGGATGCATCAAACCTAATCTAAGTGGCTCTGGTGATCAGATCTTCAATAACTCACGCGCGAAAGCAAACGTGAACAAGCAAGCAAAGCATGAAACCTTAAGATAAAAACGATGCTCTTGAATAGAGTCAACTAGAAAAGAACGATACGAAAAAAATCCATCTTTCTACTTTTACCCGCAAGAAACCGAAATAGCAAAAAATGATCTCGAGAGTCAAAACTACAGATGTCTCAATAGAAATCTACCTGTAAGATTTATGTAAGCAGATGAAATGGAATTTATGTGGGCAGCCGTTGTCGCGTCGAGGCACTTGGATATTTTTGCTAAGCCTCGAGAGATGGTCAGAGTGGAACGGCGCACGGCGCACATATATATATATATTGACAATCGATTAAAATAGCACGGTTTAAAATTTTTGTTTCAAATATAACATTAGTCATTTAAATTTTTAAAAATAACATAAATTTAATATTAATATAATTGAAAATTTATTCCTAATAAAAAAATTTAAACCTTAAATTAGAAAAAATGAACCAAAACATTATGTTTTAACTTTATATATATTTTATTTAAAGTAAATAATTATTTTTATATAATAATTTATGCTATTTTAGAAATTTTAGTTTTAGTGTGTTAAATTTGGAAGATAAACTTAAAATGGTGTTATTTTAGAGTATTACTTTATACATATCTTTTTCTTTATTTAAAATTTTTTTGTTGTTTATGATAATTTCTTTTTCAGATACAGTACGTTTTAATTTTTAATTTTATTTTCTTAATTGATTTCTGAAGTTGTTTGAGGAAAAAAAGGAATTCGTCTAATTTTAGGTGTCAGCAGGATTGGGCCCATCTGTTAAATTTATTCTATTAAAAAAAGCCCACAAAAAACATAAACATTTTTATATTAAGCTTGTCCAAAGAATTGAAACTGTTTTTAAGAAACCAATGGCAGCTACAATATCTTAATATAATAATTAAAACTATCACATTTCACATGAACCAACATAATGAAACTACAACTAAAAAATTTTACAAAAAAATTCTCCAAAAATAAAAACTAATCAAATTAAACTATGTATTAATTAAATAGATTAATCAAATATTAATGTACGAAGCAGAGCCGACCTTGAATTTAACAGGGCCGCAAGCAAAACAAAAATGGATCGTTCTAATTTTTAAAAAATTTTGTTGTTATAAGGATTCGAACTGAAAAATTCAATGAAGCAGTTTACTTTTATTTACTATTTGTGCTAAGAGTATTTTTGAAATAAAGATTGATTTTTTTATATTAATAATGCAAGCACGGGTTTGCTTTGCTTAGATCTAGACCCGACCCTTGTACGAAGTATGGTTAAAAAAATTGGTTTAACTATAGTTGGAAGTAATTTTGTTTAATATAATTAACATAATTAAGACTAGAGACGATGATCTTAGTATTTAATTATGAGCAATATAGTATTTTCCCCTTAAAATTTGCTTCTTCATATAAAACTACAAGAAAATATGTTTATTATTGACTAAATTATTCCATCTTTGGCTTTTTAAATCAAATTATGTGGTCAGAATTAATTCTAAGTTAAAACATCGAAAAATTCTCAAACATATTATAATAAAAAAAAATCTCAAAAACCACATCCATATCCTTAACTTTTCATGTGTCGTAATCGTTTAAGAAATCCAAATATATACATATATAAGTATATCCAGCAAAATAAAAAAGTTAGCAACAACTATAATATTCTATATTTAGTCAGAACAATATCTACAACAAAAAAAAAGTTTGAGATGATCTTTAAATAGACTCTCGGATGAGTTTGTCGTGACGAGACCAATTTGCATTAAAGAGATATTTCTGAAAAGAAGTTTCCTAAAGTAGAGTAATAACCGTTTGAGCAAAAAAACCTCAGTAAAAGAGGAGACCCAAACAATATTCCCAAAACAGCAAAAAAAAAAAAAAGATGGGTCCCACAAGAGTGGTCATGGGTCCGTGGGACCTTCAAAATATCCTAAAACACTGTCCCTACATCTACTTTAACTGGTCCCTACGTGCCTCACTGTCGAGATAACACGTGTCATGTCTCTTTCCAACTTTACTTTCCTTTACGAAAAATAAAACATTACATTTTGTCGTTTTATTCACATTACCACTCCTTTTTTCCTCTCTTTGTCGTCTTCTTTCTATGTTAATAATATAAGTTGAGACTGAGTGGTGACGACTGAGACGTTTTTGTCAGCGAATATATGTAATGAAGATATTCTACAGATACTATTTTTATTTTTGTTTTTATAGTGAAAATGGAAATCTTTTTTTTTTATTTTGTTGATATGAAAATGGAACTCTTATATTACATTGATTGAACCTTCGTCTTAATTTAAAGTCTCGCACCCACGTGCCTTGATTTTAGCCACAAGTTTTCTCGTAGATATTATTTGAGGCTTCAGATATTTTGTAGCTATATTATTTTATTACCAGACCGAATGTATCGGTCTAAATATCTTTGGCAAAGCATTTTTTTTAGATGTATGAGCATTCGTTGGCAGTCAATTATTTTCTCTATTTCATATGATACAAAATATAATACTTTAGTATTAAAGAATTTGTTCGAGGATAAAAGACAAAACACATAAGAATGACATGTTTTTATATGAACCTCCGAACTATTTTGAAATGTGTATTTTCAGCTTCGAGTTGAAGCCGCCAGATTCCTTCGATGGAACCTAGTTGCTGCAATTACTACAAATAGATAGTGCATTCCAGAATTTTGCTGATTAAAAATTTCACTGTTATATGTTTAAGATTGTCAGTTTGTAATTCAAAATCAAATAATAAAGTGAATACGTCTATATCATTTATATATTGTATAAGTTTCATTTCAATTTATGATGTGATATTATTTTTTAATATAGTTTTGAGAAATATTAACTTTTATTCACTAATCTCGATATATTCGGATATGGATCGATATGATTAATTTTGGATCGAATCAATTTCAATGAAACTATTTTTGAATTAGATTGATTTTGGATCGGATCTAGATTGTATTGTACCGTTTAAATCAAGTTTTATAATATTAGATTATAAATTTATAACTTAAAACTATAATATATATATATATGATAACTTTAGATGTACAATATTTTTCTTTAATAATCTCTAAAAACCATTTTTAACTTCAATATATAAGTATGGGTAACATTTTATATAGAAGCTTTGTTATTTTGTACATATTCTCGTAAATCAAATCTGTTTTTTTTAAGGCATTGTTTTAGGTTAAGAATGATGTTTGGTTGGTGTCCAAAAAAAAAAAGAATGATGTTTGCTTAGGAACCAGTTAATATCTTTCAAAATATGCTTTGCCACTAAACGTTTTTTTCATTAATTAAGGCCATAAAGTAGACAAAGAAAAGTAAAAATATTACAACCATAACTCGTATGAGAAATACAATTAGAAAACCCTATTGGATATTTGAAACCGCGCAATTATCACACCAAGATGCCAAATAATTTGGATGGGAATAGTGCTTGCAATAATCCTAAGTTTGAGATTTAATAAATATCTTTTCTATTTAACAAAATAATCATATGTTTATTATTCTTTGTTGGAATATTCTCTACGAAAAAAAAGTATTAAGAGGCCAAACCAAAGTTTGATTGAGCTAGAGGGTTTAGCTAGATGGCTTCGAGTTGCCGGGCTGATAGAAGAATGTTCTACCTAAGTTTATTGGGGGAACTCTATAATCTTGTGTCTCTTTGTAGTTCTTGCACTTTGAATCTTCTTAAAGCTGAAGTCGCCAACACAGAGTGTGTGAGAGAGATAGTAAACACTAAGAGTTGCATAAGGTAGGAGAGGGATATCGATTCAATAACTCGTTTTGGTAAGATAGAAAAAGACAGTTCACATATTTTTGGATTAGTGCCCAGTTTTCCCAACCCGAGGTCTTCAGTACACTCACATATCAATCCAAATTCAAAATACTAATTCTTCAAATAGCCGGAATAAACAAACTAATCATGAGAAAATACCTATAGGCCTGTTCGTTTCGTAGCCGCAGGAACCTGCGGCTGCGTCATGCGGTCAAACGTTGTTCGTTTGACCGCATGTTCTTGCGGTCAAACGCTGCGGTCGACCGCACAAAGCGTTTACGATCAAACAATTACGATAGAACCTGCGACGACAACTGCGACGATCAAACGAACAACAATATTACAGCGTCTAACCGCAGCATCTGACCGCAGATCGTCTGCGGCAGACAAACGAACAACGCTTATAGCAAAGTTTATTTTGTTCACGCTTATTTTGGACTGCTTGTTCCATTAGTTTGCATTCTTCTTTCCGACTATATGTTTATTCTATTTGTTTTATCTTTATCTACTATTAATACTTGCAAGAAAAAAAAATATACAGAGAGCATAGAAATATCACTTAGGAAAAAAAACATATAGAGCGTTGACAAAAAAAAAGACACACACATAGAGGGCATTTAAAATATCAAGGAAAAAAACACATAGAGAGCACTTAAAATATCTTTTTTGAAAGATTTGTTTAAGTTATTATTTTATAGAAGGATGACAAATAACGACAAACTCTTTGTTTATCTATGGAAGTTAATAGTTAAAATACTGGATGTTCTACACTACACAATCACAGCCACACATTCACACAGTAGAAGTTAAAAAAAACTCATAAAGGGTAATAACGAGTGAAGAGTCAAAAGCTTTCATAGACGGGTCAAATGACACGTGTCAAACTCTGAGTGAGTAGAATCACAACATATACGAAACCATGGGATTGCTTAGCTGTGTCTTATCCACTTGTCACTCCCAGAGCCAGAAACTCCGTGTTCGCCTCTTTTTTTTTCTCTCGAATTCCAAAAATCTGAGGCCATTATAAACACCAACTCTCACTCCCACTTTTCTCAAACTACAAACTCCTTTAAATCTACCTGAAAAGAAAAATAGAAAGAGTGAAAACTAAAATAGTTTTTAGCAAACCTACAGAACAGAGATCTTTTAGTTAGCTACTACTTGACCTTATCCAGTTTTTTTTTCTTTAAAAGAGGTTTTAAATCAATGAACTCGTTTTCTGCATTCGCTGAAATGTTTGGCTCCGAGTACGAGTCTCCGGTTACTGCTGGAAGCGATTATTGTCCGACGCTGGCGACGAGCTGTCCGAAGAAACCGGCTGGTCGGAAGAAGTTTCGGGAGACTCGTCACCCGGTTTACAGAGGAGTTCGTAGGAGAAACTCCGGTAAATGGGTGTGTGAAGTGAGGGAGCCAAACAAGAAATCGAGGATTTGGCTTGGAACTTTCCCGACAGCCGAGATGGCAGCTCGTGCTCACGACGTCGCCGCCATAACTCTTCGTGGCCGATCCGCCTGTCTCAATTTCGCTGACTCGGCTTGGCGGCTTCGAATCCCGGAGTCAACCTGCGCTAAAGATATCCAGAAGGCAGCGGCTGAAGCTGCGGTTGCTTTTCAAGCTGAGATGAGTGATACAACGACGGAATATAGTCTGGACATTGCGGAAGCGTCTACGGTGGACGTGGCTATAGAAACGGTGGACCAGAACGAAGCGTTTTATATGGACGAGGAGGCGATGTTCGGGATGCCGAGGTTGCTAGCTAATATGGCGGAAGGGATGCTTTTGCCGTTGCCGTCCGTACAATGGAATCAATATTATGATGGTGAGGGAGATGCTGATGTTTCCCTTTGGAGTTTTTAATATTCGTTTTTTTGTCCATATTTTTGTACAATAATATATTTTTTTAGATTTTACGGATTTCACGTTGTTAGAACGAATCCTTTACTTTTTGGTAGTGTTGGAAATGAGTGTAAATGTTTCAACAATGGTTTGTGTCAAATGCGAATGTTTTTGTGTCATTATAATCTCAGTCTCCTTATAACTTAAACGAACAAAAAAAGTTCAAATTAATTAACAAAACAATAAAAGTTTGTAGTTAAAGAATAGTAGTAAAACAAAAAAATTAGCAAAAGTTTCTGAAACATTTGCAAATAACTCAAATCCAGGCTCATCTGTTTTAACCATAATACCAGGCTAATCAAGAAACTTAAGAGGATAATATAACGTAAGCTTTCGAAACCGTAAGTAAGAGAAGTTCGAGGCACTTATGGCAGTTACAAATGTTTCCGAAATACCAGAAACAATTTGCTAAGGTTACTTGTTTGTCCAAAAAAAGGAGTTTGGGTAGTTTAAAATATAGAAACAATATAGGGCACATATTGGTAAATAGCAAAACTTATAGATATTTCTTTGAATAGGAAAAGATCTGAGGCACCTTCGTGGCTCCATAACAAAAGTTTGATGATGACAGCTAAAGTTCCAGGTACTATTAGATTCTTCAATTTGGAGACATTAACCAGATAAACAAACATGGGTTCACACTGGATCCATAGGACAATAGCCCAAGATTTTTTCCCAAAATAACATATGCTTAATCAATTCATAACGAGTACAAAATATAGTTTCTCCTTCTCAACAATTGTATGGAACTATTTTTTTTGAATACTACGATCCATTATAGCAATAGTATGATAAACACTAAAGGGCTCCCTTTTTTTTTGAGTAAAAACACAATGATTCGCCTCTACCCAATTCAAAATTTTAGTTGAAGAAATTCTTCGTATTCTTTGGAGTACTACTTTTCACAAAACAATTAATTTTGACTAAAAACTAAATATTGCAGGAAATGAAAATATCAGTAAAGTACTTTTCATTCGATGTGTAAAACCAATACAACGTGAGTTTATATACAATACCAAAGTTTGACTAAACCGAACCAAACTAAAATTAAATAACCGGTTATCATTTGTACCAGTTCACAATAATCGCATATATATCAACAGTCGATGCGATTTCACGATTTTCCTGATTTTCCATTTCAGAAGATTTTTGCAAAACTGTTCGATACTTGGATTTACAGTTTTGCTTTCCCATTGAATGGATTTGAAGAAGGAAAAGGATGAAACGATAAGAGATGGAAGAATCGAAGAACTACGATCACGAATTTTAGCAACCGAAATCGACGAAGAAAGCTAGGTTTAACTCTGATATCATATCAGTAAAGTGCTTTTCATTCGATGTGTAAAACCAATACAATGTGAGTTTATATACAATACCAAAGTTTGACTAAACCGAACCAAACCAAGATTAAATAACTGGTTATCATTTGTACCGGTTCACAATAATCGCATATATATCAACAGAAAAAGCTTCAAACAACATGAAACAACTGCTCATATATTTGTTTTGAATGTATGAGAAGTATTTATCCTCATTTCAAAAAATCAGATCAATGAGATTCATTTAACTCCTCATCGTAGGATTTCCTCGTTTTAAGACACCTCCTTTGTGAGAAATTGTTTATGTTTTAGCACCTCAAATCAAAAGGTTTGTTTCCACTGGCGGGCCGGCCGGTGCAACCGCTACCCTTTTCCTTACATGCACAGAGAATTACCGGGTCCAGTCGCCGAGTTGTGTACGAACAAAAGGGTCGCTGATGAGTCTGGTTACGCGGGTCCGAGTCACTTGCAGAGGGCTCGGGTTCAGCGGGACTTCTTATAGCTGGGGGAGGTTCGGTGGGAACGTAAAAGTGACTAAGACGTAGAAACTCTGCAAATTTTTGGTTGATGGGAATTGCCCTTATCGTTCTAGTATTGTTTTTCCTATTGCATAGTGTCAGGGGTGCTCAATCTTGGTTGGGGAAGTTGGCTACGTGATTAGTGAAGGCCCCTGGCTATTGGTTGCATGATTCCTTGACTGTTGAGACTCTCCATCTATACTGAGAATTGCTTTTATTGTCTCATATATACAGGCGTGGAAATATCCAAAACAGCTCAGACATGAGTCTCACTGGACCTATTGGCCAAGTATATTCTCTGGTTGTGGGTTGATCTGTTGTTCGCTGGCACACAAGTAAATCCTTTGACTGACTGAAAAGTTTTTTGCTCAAGTGTTAAAGTAGAATTTTGCTGGTGTCATGTGTTTACATCATCTTTGTATTTTCTTTTGAAGTATCATTACAAGTATCTTTCTTTCATCCTGGGAAAATATCAAAATACACCTGTGCTCAAGAAAATACACCTGGTCTGTTAGATTTTGGTTAAGTGACAAGTTCTTCTTACAACTTACAAGGATATATCATTCTTTGTACAAGATGGCTCTATTTTGTTTTAGAGGAACAATATTGCCACTAGCTGTTTTGAAAGGGCCACACCCTTTCAGTTGTTTCTTTATATGTTGGAACGAACAGATTCTATTCTGGCTCCATGGACAATGCCTATCATGTGTGAATTAACAAGAGGGTTCAATCTACATGTAACTAACAAGTTCTTAATGGCTAATTAGCTCTCTGTGGTGTACATGATCCAGAAGCCAAGTTAGTATTCATATGCTCGTGCAATGACGATTCCTTGCACCTTTATAACTTGCCATCGTAAGTCCTTGCACATTTTTTGTTCTGTTTCCATTTTGGATATTTTGCCCATAATACAAAAGACTATGAACCAGGCATCGTATCAACTACTAGATTGGTTGCTTTGCTAGACGTATGAAGACGTTAGCTTGCAGCAATAGGCGTGATCAGAGGGAGAGTGATTAATTAGACCATGCATGACCCATTAAAATCAAACAGGCAAGCAACGCGATCGCCTTTATTTGTGTTTATTATGTTGAGACTGCCCTACATAAGAGTGGTAAAGACATTGTGTAACTATTACATTTTTTTGTGTAGAGTTTTCGTTTTTCTTGAAAATTAGGCAGATTGACAATATTAAATCACCAGTCACGTAACATCATTTCAACCAATAATGATACACAAATTCAAACTAACAATAATTCGGTGCGTGAGTACACGGTTGCCCACTGGTTTCTATATATATCAAAGTGGTATTTTAGGTTTCAACAAACTTTTATAACTATTCAAAATAACAATAACTAGATTTATACTCATGTAATACGTGAAAAAAAATATTCGTAAATTATATTTTATTAGTAAATATAAGTTAAATATTTATATAATTTTAAATTTTATTTAAAATTACTTTTAACATTAATTTTTATATATATAAATTAAGAAAAAAAAATTATTTTTTATGAATTTAATATTATTTTTTGGTTAGTTTAATAAAATATATTAATATTTTAACCAAATTAATAACAATAACATATATTGTAATTATTCGAATAAGTTAAGTGTATTTATATATTTATTTGAAATTTACAGTAATGATAAAACGTAAATATGGTATTTCTATTAATAACACGTGAGAGTAAAGTTATTTTCTTAAATTGTTTCTCAAATAATATATTAGGGATGAGATAATAACTTAAATTTATTTTAATTTATTTGAAATTATTTATAAATTAACGTATTAAAAATTTTTTAAAATAAAAATTATTGTTTTTGCAAATGTAATACTATTTTTTGGTTAGTTGAATAAAATATATTGATTTTCTAACCAAATTAATATTAGTGGCATATATTGTAATTATTCTAATAACTTAAATATTTTTATATATTTAAACTGAAATTCGTTATGGTGTTGACACGTTAACATGATATTTTTGTTATTAACACGTTATACTAAAATTATTTTGTTAAAAAAATTTTCAAATAATATATTAGAGATATCTTCTAATTAAATACATTTAACTATAACAAATAAAATCATTTTAAATATCTTTGTTGAAGGTGTTGTTCGGTCACTTTTTTTAACTCTTGCAAATTTTCCTCCATGTATTAGGAGCATTTAATTGTGTAATTCATTTTGTGAATAAAAACTTATTCGTCAAAATATATACTTGAAAGATTTCTAACTAGGGAGTGTTACGTGTGCATATACTTTCTTGTCGTAGAAGGTGACGTGTGGGAATACGTCATCCCACCAAAGGGTCGAGAGTAGGGTTAATTAATGTGCGCGCCATTATTAATTTTTTGACTATGATTTATGACCCAAACCCACTAACTATATGTAACAATATTTCAAAATGTATTTTATATAAGCACTTTGGTTTTTCATTTAACCGCCTCGTAATTTGTTCTCATTTCGAAATCATATATATATGTTTTAAAATAGCACTCTTTTGTTTTTCTCTATCTTCTTCAATCTTAGACCTTTCCATATTTGTTCCCATTCTTCAGAACTCGAAGCATGTCAGACCACAAGGCTCTTCATCCGACTAATGGAGTAGAACACAAGAAAAGTGAGGTACTTCCGTATGTGGAAGATGACTACGGAGGAGTGATAGTGGAGATGAAAGCTCCTTATATGGATCCCAATTGTTTCGTTGCATCGCTTAGATATTCGTTCGTGCAGTGGCGGTTACAGGTTTGGTTCTGGTCCGAACTCACACACATCTTCTTCCTCTTCTCGTGTGACCGGTTCATTCTTTCGTTTTCAGGGTAAAAAAGGTGTCTGGTTGAATTTGCCTCTCACTCACGTAAACCTCGTGGAACCCGCTGTTAAGGTGGTGCCCAAAACAAACCTAATTATTTGTAAAATGTTTATTAAAATAATAAATTTTTGTGTTTGAATCATTTTTAAATACCAAAGACCCATTTAAATAATAATATATAGTTAAATGTGTCGATTTAGATATACAATTAATCAACATTAATACTAAAAATAAAATTTTTAACTCTATTACTTATTTTAACCAACTAAAAATAGACACACATAAATAAAAAATAAATAATAAAGTTAATAATGTTATTTTTGGTATTAATGTTGACTAATTGTATATCTAAATCGGTACATTTAACTATATATTGTTATTTAAATAGTTCATTAAAAAGTTCGGTATTTAAATGATTCAAACACAAAAATTCAGTATTTTAATGAATATTTTACAAATAATTAGGTTAATGACATCTCAGCTTTAAATCATTTCTTCAAAAAGGAAGCCTCATCACAAATTTGTTTTGAGATAAAATGTTTCATATTGATCGAGGGTCCTGTCTAGTAGTATAGTATTAAAGTCTTGGTTTAGTCTTTTATTATAAATCCCATAATGAGCTATTTTTCAGTCGAGATTTTGACATGAAAAGTCCATGAAATCTAATGCATTATGTATATATATAGGAAGGTTTTCGATACCACCATGCTGAGCCAAGTTACCTGATGCTAGTATACTGGATTCCCGAAGCTGCAAGTACTATTCCTTTTAATGCTTCTCATCGTGTTCGTGTTGGTGCTGTTGTCTTGAACCATGACAAAGAGGTAGTTTGTACACATTTTCTTTTACCTTTCCAGGTGTTATAATATTCTAATAATGATTACAAAATGGAAACGCAATCGTGGCCTTTTCAATTATGGTCTGTGTTTTGCTGTCAACATGAGTTGAAAATTTCCTCCATGCCAGTAATTTGCATCTTAAATTAAAACTAGATGCAGATTCTTGTTGTGCAGGAAAAATATGGTACATTACGCGGATCAGGTGTTTGGAAGATCCCAACAGGAGTTGTTGACGAGGTCTCTGTCTGTTTAACTTCTCTCTAGTAGTAACTTGTATATGTTTGTTGAAGATTTCATCTTTCTCGTTTGCGTATAGGGTGAGGAGATTTTCGCTGCAGCCATTAGGGAAGTAAAAGAAGAAACAGGCGTAAGAAGATCGTTATACATATAAATATATACACATGTAATGAATCAATACTAATGTTTTTATCTTCAGATTGACACAGAGTTTCTGGAGATTCTAGCTTTCTGGTACTGATCATCACATCGATCCTCTGCTTCATTGTTTGTTAATTCTTCCAGATTCTAATCCTATATTGCCTTATACGTTTGCAGTCAAACACACGAGTCATTTTTTGCCAAGTCAGATTTATTCTTCATTTGTCTGTTGAGCCCTACCTCTTTTATTATTCAGAAGCAGGACTTAGAGATCGAAGCTGCTCAAGTAGAGTAACCTCTACTTGCTAATTCTGAATCTAAAACATTTTCTTGTAATTTTTCCCAATTTTTATTCTTGTATGTGCAGTGGATGCCGTTTGAGGATTCTGCCTCTCAACCTATCACACACGAGAACGAACTCTTCAAAGTGATTCACAGCATTTGCTCAATGAAAATGGAAAAAAGCTACACTGGTTTTTCCACTAAACCCATAACAACTTTCTTTGACGACAAGTTAGGTTTTCTCTACTTGAATAAACAAGATATGATCAATGATATTTCTTAAAACAACTTTCTAGAGCATAAAACATAGTAATCTCGAGATCATCTTCTGAGCCAAACACAAATAACTTCATGATGTTCTGATTTGCTCTTCAAAAAAGATGTTGAATTCTTCTTCAGCAAGCAAAACACACAGTAAGATAAGATATTGTTTGTACTTGCAATTTCATACCCATTAACATACAATCACTTCTACATAATATACCACATTGCATTACACATAATTTTTTCATTATTTAACTCACATGTATCATTGTGTTAAGGTCTCCTCTATCCAATTCTCTTTGACGTTCCATTATCAACTCTTCGAATGTAAATATATTTTTCTTGTTAAACCCAAGGCTTATCAAGAAAAAATTTAACCACATAATCTAGTTCATCGTTGCTGACGATATTGTGACTGTACAGTTGATTGTGGTCCTCATAGTTTCAGAACATATATATTAGGATTGTTCATTTCGTAGTCACAGGAACCTGCGGCTGCGTCATGTGGTCAAACGTTGTTCGTTTGACCGCCGCAGGTTCATGCGGTCAAACGCTACGGTCGACCGCAGAAAGCTGCGGTCAAAAATTTTAATCGCTGCGAAATTAAGCGTTTGCGATCAAACAATTGCGATACAACCTGCGGTGACAACCTGCGGCGATCAAACGAACAACAATATTGCAGCGTCTAACCGCAGCGTCTGACCGAAGGTCGCTGCCACAACGTCTACGGCAGACAAACGAATATAGCGGTTTGTGGGTTTCATTTTAATCATTATCACTATATCTCATCGATTATATATATAATTCTGTGCTTTTATAACTAAATTGAGATAATGTGATTGAATTGAGATTACAAATATTTAAATATATAATAAACCTTATAATACTCATATAATTGATCTGTGGCTATAACAAAAACCCCACTATGTGTATGTATACACTATGCAACGATGCAGTAAACAACAGATATGGTCTTAGATAATGTAGCTGGGAATGATTTTTTCATCAGTATTATTTTAAATTTCAATTAGTCATCTTCAAATCTCCAACATTCTTTTTACATACTATTTTTGCATTATACCATAATTGAATCCCAAAAAGAATTCCATTGTCTTGCACAAATCTGACGTATCAAAGTTGCTCATAATTCCACCTTTATAATTTTGGATAAATTCAATGCTCAAGTAATAATGATACATTGTAAAGAGATAATCCGAATATTTTCACCATGTCTTCAAATATAGACAGCTTCTTGTCGGTAAAATGTTTTGTTAATGATGTACATGTTCAGTATAGTAGAAACTAGTAAAGCAAATTCCTAGTTAGTATAAAACTGTCATAAAACACAATCGATTACTAGTTTCATTATTGTTGACAACAAAAGAGGTTTAAATTTCTGTTATCAACCGATTCATTATATAATAGAGTTATAAATATTTTGAAAAATATTGTTCATAAGTTCAAGAATATTAAGAATATTATATATATATCCCTAATATATTATTTGAGAATCTTTTTAACAAAATAATCTTATCTTCACGTGTTAATAACAAAATTGCCATGCTGAGTTGTCAACACCACAGCGATTTTTCGGCTTACATATATAAAAAGGTTTAAATTACTAGAATAATTACAAAACATGTTATTGATATTAATTTGGTTAGATAATCAATATATTTTATTCAACTAACCAAAAAATAGTATTACATTTGCAAAAATAAAATTTTTTTATTTCTTTAAAATTTTAATACGTTAATTTATAAATATTTTCAAATAAATATAAATAGATTTAAGTTATTAACTAATCCTTAATATATTATTTGAGAAATAATTTAATAAAATGACTTTATTAACATAAATAACATATTTACGTTTCATCATTACAGTAAATTTCAAATAAATATATAAATAGGCTTAACTTATTCAAATAATTACAATATATATTATTATTATTAATTTGGTTAGAGTATTAATATATCCTAATAAACTAACCAGCAAAATACTATTAAATTCATAAAAATAATTATTTTTATTTTCTTAATTTATATATACAAAATTAATGTTTAAAGTAATTTTAAATAAAATTTAATGTTATATAAATATTTAATTTATATTTACTAATAAAATATAATTTACGAACATTTTTCTCCACGCATGGCGTGGATATAAATCTAGTATATTGTTAAATCTAGTATATTGTGATTTGAGCTGTCGACGTCATATGTCGGCCGACCCAATTAGCAAAAATACTACACGAGCCATTTAGTTACACGGGAGAGGCTGAATGTGTCCCACACGTAGTTGTATTTTTGTCTATTCATATCATTACAAATTTACAATCTATTGTACTAAGACTTGAGATATAACCGAAAGATATCCACAATGCCGACTTCCTAGAGAATGTTTTTTTTTTAATTTGGGAAAAAAGAGAATGTTTCATTAAGTTGTTATTATAATATTGCTTCTCTTTTAATCCATATATATATATATATATAGTCTATATATATTAGTTGAGAATCATTTTAACAAAGTAATTTTATGTTGACGTGTGATTTACAAGTATGCCACGTTGATGTGTCACACTATTAGAACATTTAAAAAATATTATTTAGGATATAATTTACTAGATTATTTACGAAAAATTACCATTATACAGTACATTATATGTAAATCTCTAATATTTTGACATACAATATATTCTGTCATAAAATGTAAATAAAATATAAAACAAAATATAAATTTGGAAAAATTAGTCAAACAAAATATAAAACAAAAGTTTAGTTTAATTGAATATTTATCATATGTATACTTTTATCCAAAATAGATACAATTTAAATCTATTTGTATAATCCGATTTTATTATCTATTTTATTTTCGTAATCAATATTAAAAAATTTTAAAAAATTATTTTAAATATGAGATAAATTATATATATATATCTAATTTAAATTAACAATTAAATAAATAATTAACTATTATTTGTAAATATTTTTTCCCATGGGTCAAAATCTAGTTATATGAAGATTTATTTATTGTCAAGACTAATTGAAGACAAAAGATCTGAAATTTATAAGAAACAAGTGACTTCTGAGTATTTTTTTTTTCAAAATTTTTGGTTCTGCAAATCTTTGAAATCATGACTCATAATGTTTTGTAGATTTGCAGACTAGTCTTTTGTTTTCTTATACTTGCCAGAAAGATACAACAAATGCAAACAGTCACAACCAATAATTTTCATGAGCCGTCGAATTATATATATGTAATACAATCATTTTCGTAAGATATATTATTCAGATGGAATCTTCATTAATCAACATAACCTGCTTTGGTTAAATGTCAGGTCCGACCTAATAAAAAACCTTTAAATTGTATATAATTTTTAAAAATTAATAAAATTTTAGCATATTTTATAGTTTTAAAAAATTATTAGACCATAGAAATAAAAACAAATTTGTTGGCCAATTTTTTTGAAATTATTTTCGACATTTTAGATATTAAAATATCCAGTTTTTTTTAGTATATTACAAAGATTAATATGGATTTTGACTATACTCTTCCTTTTGTCTATCATGACTATATGTATAATTTAAATCCAACGGTCCATAGAATAACACGAGATAATTCCAAAAGTTTTACATTTTAAACATCTCTAATATATTAATTGATAAACATTTTTAAAAATTAACTTTATCTCGTATTATTTACAATAGTGTAATGATAATGTGTTACCACCCAAATGAATTTAAAATAAATATAAAATAGGCTTAACTTACTATAATAATTATAATATGTGGCACTCATATTAATTTGGTTAGATAATCAATATATTTTATTAAACAAACCAAAAATAATTATTTATTTCAAAAAATCATCTTTTTATTTTTTTAAGTTAGTAATACAATTATAAATACTTAATATTCAATTATAACATATTACCATTTGTTATAAATTTGATATTTTAAAACTTAAGTATTTGATTTAAATAAGAAAATAAATTATCGTTTCTAAATATTTTACGAATAAAATGTATTTTATATTTAAATCATCAATTATTTAAACAGAATAAGAACTATCATTATATTAAAAATAATAAAACAATATTTTTGATAGAAATAATTGGATTTTAAATCCCAAATAATAATATTTCGTAAATAGTTATAGTATATTTATTTAATAATTATTTTCTTCCGCGTATGACGTAAATATAAATGTAGTATATAACTAAAAAAAGATATATATGTGTGTCACATTTTATTAATTACCAAATATGATTTTTTTATAGATGTAATCACGAAAATGACGGAAAGTAATAAGTGATATAATAGTTGTACTACTTTTACGTACATTTCAAAGGTGTTGAGTTCGACTGTACCATCGTTCGCATGAAGATAATAAATTTTCGTATGAAAATATTGGATTATTAGATCGATTCGTTGTGATTCAATAACAAAAAAAAAATCACGAGAATGACGAAAGAAAACAAAAGAAAGTTGGGTTGATTGAGCATTTGCTTCACGGAAGCCATTTCGCCATTTCTTCTGCATACATATCTCACTTCACCCAATTTTCTCCCTTTTCTTCTCAGTTTTTGTTCTGCACACATATCTCACTTCTCTCTCTCTCTCTCTCTCTCTCTTCTTCTTTGTTGTTAATTTCTTTTCCCTTCTCATTTTTTGGTTTCAATCTTTTCAACAAATATTAATTCAAATTTTCAATTTTATTGAAATAGATATTTTCACATAGATCACGCTTTTTAAAGTTTCTAAAAATAAATATAAATTTCTAAAACTGGATAATCATTGTAACTAAATACTCATTTTTTAGAGTTTAGTATTTTATTTTATGTTCAAAGTTAATTATTGTAAGAACTATGGTACATAGTAACGTATATAATTCAATTTATGTGTTTTTATTTTGCACAACATTTTCTTATAACTTACAAACATTATTACTATTAATAAATACCTAATTTTCATATAAATTTATTTATAGAGTTTGAATTTAATTTTGGTGTTTGGATTTACGCTTTAGAATTTAGATTTTAATATTATAACTATAAAATTTATTTTGTAAGAGATAGATAAATAATATACTCTATAACTCTAATTTTATCTGATCCTATACAATACAATATGTTTTTCGTTACAAAACCTATTCACCATTAAAAAAAATTTTGTAAAATTTTTAAAATTCAAATAATGCTGGATATAAAATAAATACGTTTAATGTAATATCATGAGATATAATTAATTTAAATTAAAATTTAAATTTGAAAAATAAATAAATGGACCGATTCTATTTGGACTAATTCAGATTCTGAGACCGAATTTAATTATGAATTAAATCCAACTATAAGCTCAACAATATATTCTATTTGGACTAATTTATCTTATCAAATTTGAATTCTTAGACTATATTAAATTTCATAAAATTTTCATTTAATAAAATTTATTGACAATAAGTAGATTGGTTCACTAATATTTTTTTTTACAGTTCTAATTAAGATGTATGATATTATCGAAAATTAACTTTTTGGTATTTTATAATTGGAATTGTTTTTTTTGGTGTTAGTGGTTGGTAAGTGCATGGAGTAAGTTGTTTCCAAATGAAAAATAAGAAACTAATATTTCATGTTTAAAGTTCTAATCATAATTATTTGTAAGTAGAATATTGCTTTCTTTATTTTTAGTGAGTTGTTCGTTACTAATCAACCAAAGTTGGGGAATTAATTTAATCAATAGTGGTGATTGTGAATGCTTACATATTATACCATACATGAATGTGACATATTCATTTATAGAGGGCTATATAATACAAGTATATATATAAACACACAGCCTCACGTCTTAGAAAGAACAAACACTTTTGTTTGTGAACTAAAAAACACACATACACACGCATTTGTTTGGGTTGCAATATTCCATATCTCTCTCTTCCTTCTCTCTCTCTTCCTTCTCTCTCTCTCTTCCTTCTCTCTCTCTCTTCCTCCCTCTATCTCTCTCTCTCTATCTCTCTCTCTATCTCTCTCTATCTCTCTCTATCTCTCTCTCTCTCTCTCTCTCTCTCTCTCTCTCTCTATATATATATATATATATCTCTATATCTCTCTCTCTATCTCTATTCTCTCTCTCTATCTCTCTCTATATATATATCTCTATATCTCTCTCTCTCTCATTCTCTATCTCTCTCTCTCTCTCTCTCTCTCTATCTCTCTCTCTCTCTCTCTATATATATATATATATATATATCTCTATCTCTCTCTATCTCTATTCTCTATCTCTCTCTCTATCTCTCTCTCTATCTCTCTCTATCTCTCTATATCTCTCTCTATCTCTCTATATCTCTCTCTATCTCTCTCTCCTGTTATAATTAATCATAGTTATGATGAGAGTTACGGTGTCGAGGTCACACACAGTGGCGTGTTACTCTCTGGTCGCTCTGCTGGTCCTAACACTGGCGGGCTCTGTTAGAAACGGTCACGGAAGAGGTAGCGGAGAGAATTTTCCGGCGGCGGAAAGAAACGGTGAGGTTAGGAGAGGGAAGCAAATGATGGAAAGGCCATGTGAGGAGATATACGTAGTGGGAGAAGGTGAGACCCTTCACAGCATTAGCGTAAAATGCGGTGACCCGTTTATCGTGGAGCGTAACCCGCATATCCATGACCCGGATGATGTCTTCCCGGGTCTCCTCATCAGAATTCACATTAACCTCCCATAGTTCAAAACAAGCTTAACGATGTCGTTTCTTGTACATTATTATGATTACGTATTTGTCTCTTTTTCTTTTCCTTATTTTTTCTTGTTTGGGTTTTAATTTGTACACTCTGATTTCTCAATGAATAACTGTTACTGAATTGTTTATGTTTGATACAAACAAAGAGAAACACGTGGTGTTTTGACATAAAGTATATTTAACATTTATATCCACTAAATTCCTGGGCAAAAATATTTGTAAATTATATTTTATTAGTAAATATAAATTATATATTTATATAATTTTAAATAAATATTTTTAACATTAATATAGAAATTAAGAAAATAAAAATAATTATTTTTTATGAATTTAATAATATTTTTTGGTTAGTTTAATAAAATATATTAATTTTCTAACTAAATTAATAACATGTCAGATTAAAGTTATTTTCTTAAAATATTTATCAAATAATATATTAGGGATTATGGTAGTAACTTAAATCTATTTATATTTATAAATTAACGTATAAAAAATTAAAAAATAAAATTATTGTTTTTTAAAATATAATAGTATTTTTTGGTTAGTTGAATTAAATATATCTATTTTCTAACCAAATTAATATCAGTAGCATGTATTGTAATTATTTTATTAACATAAACCTTTTTATATATTTAAACTGAAATTCGCGGTGGTGTTGACACGTCAGTTGGTATTTTTGTTATTAACACGTTAGAATAAGATTAGTTTGTTAAAAAAAATTTCAAATAATATATTAGATATCTGATATGAAATGGTCAATTTTTTATGATAACAAATAGAATTTCATGTTACCCCCTTATATCTAAAACATATTAAACATGTACAAAATAAATTGACATTGATATATTTAACATATAAACTGAACTACCGTTATAGATAAATTTTATCATGAATATTTAGTTACACGGGAGAGGCTGAATGTATCCCACACGTACGTGTATTTTTGTCTATACATATCATTATGATCTATTGTACTAAGACTTAATAAGATATAACCGAAAGATATCCACAATGTCGACTTCTTGGAGAATGTTTTTTTTTTATTGGGGAAAAAAAGAGAATGTTTTATTAAGTTGTTATTATATTGTTTCTCTTTTTAATGATATCTTATAATAGAGGATTTATTTATTGTAAAGACTAACTGAAAACAAAAGATCTCAAATTTATAAGAAACAAGTGACTTCTGAGTTTTTCTTATTCAAAAAATTTGGTAACTGCAAATAAATCATGACTCATAATGTTTTGTAGCAAATATCAATTAAAATAAAATAAAAATATTTAGCTAAAACATCTTATTTAATTAATATGAACATGAGAAAAAGCAAGTGGTCTAGTGGTTGTACCACCTCTACGTCCATCCCAAAAGTGTGGAGTTCGACTCCACCGTCCTTCGTAAGAGGGTGTTAAATCTTCGTATGAAGATATTGAGCTATTGGGTCGGCCCGTTGTGATCCAATGACAAAAAAAAAATAATATGAAACATGAAATGAATAGAATAGTGTTGTTCGTTTGGTCGCCGTAGGCGGTTGCGGCTGCAGTTGCGGCAGATGTTGTTCGTTTGTCTGCTGCCGGTGGTTACGGTTACGGTTGATCGTAGATTTTTAATCGTACCGTTATTTTAATCAGCGATCGAAAAAATTACGATGCATGACGTAGCGTATAACCGATGCGTCTGCCGCAAGTATCTGCGACAGCTAAACGAACAACAATTTGCTGCAACTGCAACCATAGATTACTACAGCTGCCAATCGAACATGACCGTCCTGTGTGCTCGAGCTCTCTTTTGAGAACACACAAAGTTCACGTCAGTACTGAACCACTGGGCTATTAAATCCATACATTTAATAAATTTGACTCCAAATTAAAAGATGCCACTGAAAATTTATTTCACAAGGCCCACCACAACCCAATATGTGATAAATGTTTCTATCGGTGTTTTTATACTAAACCACTAGAAAACTTTCATTAGTCGTTACGAACAAAACGCGGACGATGTTTTAGAATAGCACACAGTCGTAAAGCTAATAGAGTTACTAAACGCCGCGTTTAACCCTCAAACGATGCCGTTTTTAACCATTTCCAGCACGAGTGTGTCTACTATATGCCGCTCAATCTCTACGACGACCGTTTCCGTTTCCTCTTTAAGCTTCTTCATCTCCGAAAGGTGTTCGGAGAAGGTGGTAGAAATGGTGGTGGAATCGTAAAAATTAAAACTTTGGGGTTCTTGAGGAAGCTTCTCCTCGTATTTGTACATAACGGAGCATTTCGCCACATCTGCTGCATACCGTTTCGGTTCTTCAGCTTCTTTCATCTACAAATTGATAGAAAATTAGTGACTATGTGTATTTGAGAAAGAGAGAGTAAGACTGCATAACAAGTGTTTGTGTTATTCCCTCAATGAGATCGAAAGAAAGGAAACTTAAACAAGAGTACCTTTTTCCGAGGACGTTCTGTGGCAGAGACAGCCGATGATGATACGGAGATGTTGAGCATATCATATGACTTTGGGATTTTCTTGCATCCATTAGATTTTGTGTTTGTTGATGTGGAGATGAAAGTCCTTCTCTGCCTGTTTCGGTTCTTATTAGGTGTTGAATGAAGAGAGAAATTTGATTCGCGATCCGCTTTCTTCCATCTGTTGATAGGTCTTAGCGGCTGTTCGTTTACTCTTTTTAGGTTCTCCTTGGAGTTTTTTGAAAGGATCAACTTTGTAGGTTGCTGAGAGATCTTACCTTGTTTGAACACAAATGTGGGATTGGAGCTTATTGTCTTCTCTTTCTGTGAACACCTGCTTCTCACTTTTCTAAGCTCAATCTGGTTATCTGCTTCTCTTGTCTTTCTGTTCTCAAGCAAATTTGTTATATCCATGCCAAGTGTTCTAGTGACGACCTTCTCGTTTAGTTGTTTCACTGTCTGCCTCCCACAACTTAGGGGACTCTCACTTTGCTCATCTTGTTTCAACTCTTTCAGCCTCCAACACCCAAACTCTTCATGCTTAACTTCTCTGTTTAGCTGAAGAGAGAGGCGACGAATGTCGAGATCAGATTTCCCAGCAGATGAAACCCTGGGGCTCTCAGGTAACGATCTTGTCCCTGAGCCATTCCCAGAGAGTCTCTGTCCTCTTACACTGATTCTTGACGATTTATTCAGGTCTAAGTTATCGGGAAGAAGATCAAGACCCATGAGTCTAGCCACCACGTTTGGCGACTTTCCGTGATCAGAGGATGTATCGACCAGAATAGTACTAAGTTTCGATTTTTTCCCACCCACCTGGATTTGAATTGTCACTTGGCTCCATCAGTTACTCTTCAAATGTAACGAAAATCATTAGTTTTGACTTACAAGGATGCTCAAGCTATCTTTTTTCTTGTGCTTAGTTGATAGTGGAGACTCCTCTGTTAACTCTAAGCTGTTTCGTGGCGCCACTAAGCCTGCAAGTTTCAGTAACACGACAAAAGTCTCTGTTAGTCACTGTCTTGCTAAACTCCTAAGTGCTTGATCTTCTTCTTTTTATCTGTTTTTGGGTAAACAACTCCTAAGTACTTTTTCTATCTCACAATAAACCTCGTCATCTCTGAAACCTTGAGTCTTTATCTTTCTTGGTCCATGTGCATTTTCAAATCCACAAATGCTTACCAAGTTCTTGTGGCTGCAGATTTCTGATTCTGAGACAGCAGAAAGGTCTATAGCGAAAGAAAGAGAGAGAGCGAGATAAAGCACGTACCATTTGGATTTCTTGAGGGAGAATCAGTACTAGGTTGGTGGTGATAATGACGTGAAGGAAAATAAAAATAGTGGAAACGAAACAGGTGGTAAAGACCAGTGATGCAGCCATTAGCTTCCTTGGATTTCGTCTTGCTTTTAGAGAAGCAAATGGATTTGTCTCCACTGTACCATTCCCTTCCCATTCGAGTTAAGACAAAGTCTGTCTTTTTTGTTTTGTTTTGCTTTTTTGTTGTTGTTATCACTATCACCTCCAACTTATAATGACAAGTGGCAGGTGAAGTTTTTTGCACGAGCAAAGATCCAATCTTTAATATTCTGCATTTTGTTCTTGAGTGGTTTTTTGTACCTGAGAGATATCGTAATTTTCTCTCTCTCTCTCTAAATTGCATTGGTAGTCGAGCAAAGATATTTAAAATTGTGACAGAACTAAGACTGTAATAATAAATTAACGGAAGGTGAGATGATGATATTAGCCACGCATCTCTTTAAGTGAACAGACAGCTTGAGTATTACAATATGATTTCAACCACACATCGTGTTTCTCTACTCTCTGCATTTTCTTTTGCGTTTTCAAGTTACGAACTTCAAAAGCTAAAGGAAAATTAAGCCTTTTAAGGTTTTTCAGGGTGATTTTCAAACTGATTTACGTTTTTTTATGTTTAGATTACGACGTAGAAGAATATGTCGTATGAGTACAATGTTAGTTAGTTACAGGCTTACAGCATACGATATGGCCACGTTTGGCATTGCGGATTGCACATCCTAATATAATTTTAATATATTAATAAAAAATATTTATAAATGTTATGATACATAATTAAAATATTTTAAAATAAATATTATATAAAATATATTTTAAGACAATTGACTAAAATAACACTATTTAAATTTTTTGTTCCAAATATAGTACTAATAATTTAAATTTTCAAAAATAACATAAATTTAATACTAAAATAATTAAAGACTTCTTCCTAATGAAAAAAAACTAAACCCTAAATTGGAAAATATAAACCCAAACATTATGTTTTAATTTTATATATAATTTATTTAAAGTAAATAATTATTTTCACATAATAATTTGTGCTATATTTGGGAATTTATTTTTGGTGTGCTAATTTTGGAAGATAAACTTAAAATAGTGCTATTTTAAGATATTACTCTATATTATTTTATTAGAGTAATTATAAAAATATCATTAGACAAATATTTAACGATAAATCTATGATATTTTGACATAAAAACAAACACAAAACCAAATAAAATACTTAAATTTTAAAAAATTAATCAAATAAAATATAAATTAAAAGTTTATATTAATTAAATATTTATAATATTTACAATTTTTTATCTATTTAATAATATTTTTATCAAAAGTAAAGATAATTTAAATTACTTTATATAATCGGATTTTATTATCTATTTATTATATAATTAATCTTAAAATTTTAAAAATAAATAAATTATATATATCTAATTTATATATTTACTAAATAAATAATTAATTATCTTACATAAATATTTTTCTAGGTGGTTCTACTATTAGAAACTTCTTCCTCTTGACCTAGAGAATTTTCTTCATTTTCATTCGTTCCGATTTATTCCCCTTCTTGGGCTTTGAATGCTAAGCCCTAATCTTTATACAAACTTACTTGATTTTTCTTTGGAGGAACGTACTTATTATACATTCTCGAACAAAAGCCAATGAACCTCACTTTCTCAGATTAATTAACCCACCAATGCATAAGGGACTCGAGTCACATCTTGTGTTAATGGTGTTGAGATCTGTTAAGCTTTTGTCTCATTGCATTTTCAATCTGATCTCTGATCCTTAAGTAGTTCAAAAGTCCCAACGTGCCATAATATAATAAACATTTCCTTAAGACAGAAATTTCTCCTTGAATTGTTTCATAATATACTTGAGGTTAAGATCTCATTTAGACAACAGTTTTAGCTTATCATTGTTTGGATCAGAGCATGGAACTAGTTCTCGTAGACTTAAATTTGTTGATATAAAAAATCATGCCAAGAAACGAATGTTTGTTCAGTTAAAAAAGCTTGTCTTTTGCCATTGTCCAAAGAGTATACAATCCATGTCTTAATATTTTCTGCTGCTTTGTTATTGGAGGCCACAACACAATTCATCTCGATCGTTTCTCTATTAGCTTGTCCAGCTTTTACTATAGCGATTGGTGTATAATCCTCGTACGAAACCGAATATGCATCATATATACACAGACGAGTTCTCTTTTGATCTTTTGACTGACCAGTTTCCATGATAGAAACCATCTCCCAATAGCATTCTAGAGACCACTTCACATGGTACAAGTAAGACATCCATTATAACTCCACACACATTCCTTTCCATTGTCTTTTTCTTTCACGAATCTACAAAAGTAAAAAAAAACTTCTTGATTTCATTAAGAATTAATTGTCTAATTGTTGCGCAAGACTTTGTGTTGCATCCACTTTCATCACCACAAACCTTTCCAACTTGCAAACCATGAAGAAATTGCCACACCAATCAACAATATATAGTTTCGATGTGAATTAGTATTAACATATTTCAACGAGAAAACAAAACAAATATAAATGGCAAATATATAAAATAGCACATTTCTAAGTTTTTATTCTAAAAATATTATCATTAGTTTGAATTTCCGATAATAACACAAACTTAAGATTAAAATATATTAAAACTATATTTTAATAGAAAAAAATTTAACTCTAAATTAGAAAAAATGAACCCAAATATAATAATTTAAGTTTATGTATAATTTATTTAAAATAAATATTTTTACATAAATATTTGTGCTATTTTTGGGAGTTTAATTTTAGGATGTTAGATTTGGAAAAAAAAAACTTTAAAATGTACTATTTTAGGGTAACTCAAATATAAAATCAAAAATATATATTCACCCAATCAAATACAAGTTTAAAAACCTATTATGGTTAAACCGAATAGAAAACAAAAAATAACTATTTATCACTTAATTTAATAATATTTGTTTTTAATGAAACATCGAAGAAAACTTAAAACCTTATATTTAATTTAAAAATATAAAATAAAGTTGTGAATTAAACTAAATTATAAAATGATTGTGTTTTATTTGTTATTTACGACTAAACGTAGTAACCGTTTAGAAATTTTTAGGGTAACTGACAAAATAACACTATTTTAAAAAAAAATTCCAAATATACTATCACTAGTTTAAATTTCTATAAATAACACAAAATTAATATTCAAATACGTTAAAACTTATTTTTAGTAAAGAAAAATTAAATCCTAAACTAAAAAAATTCAAATATAATATTTTAATTATATTTTTAATTTTTTTATGGTAAATATGTATTTTCAGAAAATAATTTGTGTTATTTTTGAAATTTTAAGTTAAACTATTAAATTTAGAATAAAAACTTAAAAATATGTTATTTTATGGTATTAATCAAATCTTTATAGGTTTGCAAAAATATGTTATATTTTTTTCTTTAGAAATATGACAGATTTTAAGTCACATCAAATTTTCTTAAGTGAGATTACTATATGCTAGGATTTGGATTTCCAAATTTGCTGCAAATTAACCATCACCCTAATTTTTGTTTGTTCTCTTAACAGCTTTAGTCACATGATTCTTAATTAGGTTGTCACATATATCAAATCAAAAATTGTATACACGCAAACCTTATAGAATGAGTGGAAATTCTCTAATATGATGAGATATTTGAATTTTCTAGGTCCTCTATTAAGCCATGATGCACTACAAACATGTTTTCTCTCTTTTCCTTTATACATTTTTCAAGTAATAGTTTAAAAGTTGCATAATTGAGTTGACTTGAGGAACTACACATGTGTTGCTTCTCTCTGTTTTGATTTCTATTTAACTTTTAGCATCTTAGAATTAATGTCATTATTTTCATGATTTCTTGGTGATTAAAGACTTTTTTTTCTCATGCTCTCTATTTTTCCTTTTTTCCAAAAAAAAAATATGTTAATTAATTAACAGTGAGAGCATGTTTTCAGCATCATATATTGGGGATGGAGTAATGTCATTTTCTAAGAAAAGTAAGAGAAAAAAACATATCTATTTGAGATCATCTATGCCCCCCAGTTTCTAGTGTGACTAGGTAAGAGAGCAATCACTCTTTCCTATTCCACCTAATAATGCCAGAGACAAAGAAATGAAAAGTAATGAACAGGTTATAGTGGATCAATAAGAGGATTTGAATTGGAACTATACTATTTGCGACAAAAACTTATGTCTAATAGTTGTCCTTTGAAATTTAAGCATTGTTGGATCCTTCATTATCCTTCTCATAGTAATTAAGAAAGAGATAACATTTAAGCAAATTATATAAAACACTCACATTTGGCAGCTCCCACCTTCTTTATAGCAGCCATACTTAGTTGTTGTTACAACTTCTTTGTCCCCGGGGTTAGCTCAAATGTATTAGAGGCTCTATGAAAAAAAATGGCTTTAGTTTATAAAAGTTGGAGTAGACCTAGCATTTGCTCATTGAGCAGACCATGCTCTTGTCTCCTCCAATTGACCATTCTTTTCTCTCTTGCAAATCCATTAAATGAGATACCATATTAGGAAACATGGGCATCCAACTCAAAATTAATTGGCAATGAGTGGAGTAGTCCATACACCTTATATAGGTGTGTAGAAAGCTCCCAACTTCCAATGTGGAACTTTACACACTCTAATAGGCCTCCTCGAGATGTGGACGGGACACGCACTAACATCTCGAACATACCACAACAATACGGGCCACTTATACGGGCCAGTTCCAATGTGGGAAACCGTTTTTGTGGGAAATCGCATGTCGGGCTAACCTGGACTATGATACTATATTAGGAAACATGAGCATCCAACTCAAAATCAATTGGTAATGAGTGGAGTAGCTCATACACCTTATATATGTGTAGAAAACTCCCAACTTCCAATATGAGACTTTAAACACTCTAATAGGTTCTCTTTCGCTTAGCCATGATGATCGGAATTAGGTTTCTTGTAAATTGTAAAGCATGAGTTTATATAAAGGAGAAATGAGTCTTCATTTACCTTAACCTACTTTTGCTTGTCTCTCTTTGGTTAAATTCGCACTTTGTCTTTAAGCCATTAGTTTGCAAAATCTTGTCGCGTGTGATATGATAATAGGAAAGATTGTGGGGATTGACAGAGAGATTGTCATGTCTTAAGTATGATTCTCATTGTTTTAAAAAGATGACAAGATTCCAAGAAAGAGCTTTGTCTTGTTTATAAGTTTAGTCAATTAAATAACTGACAAAATTTCTGAGAAATATTAAGTAAATATAGCAATTAAGAAAAACAAAATATGAGTATTGTAACTTTATTATTTATTCAAGTGTTACACTACATTTTTCTCTACTTTATATTTCCTAATTTGCATCCAATTGTTTTTGTCAGTAAGATACAAATGCTCTTAGCATAGATATGGAGATTATTGGTTTGTGGATTTAATGAATAACTTTTGATGAATTCATTAATTTGCAAATAAAAATAAAGCAGTAATTCCGTAAACTATCTCCATGCAAGTTTATGATCCAAGCACTACTCATGTAGTCGCAAATCAGTCACAAAATTTTGTGACTAATCTGTGACTACATATTTCGTAACCACATATGTAGTCGCAAAACAGTGGCAAAATTTGTTACGGAAATTCAGTGACAAATTAGTCGTAAAAATAGTCACCACCATATAGTCGCAAATTAGTCATAAAATAAACCACTATTTGCGAATACAGTTTTACGACCACTTTGTGACCACGAAACACATGTTTTCTTGTAGTGTATGGAAAAAGAAACACATACTTAACCATTAGAAATTCCTTCTAGGATTTGAATACATTCGTATTGCTTAACTGATTTGAAAATCAATATAGATTATATTTTATTTTATAAAAATTATTAATTTTATCATTTAACAGGTATATTTTAGTAAGTATTTTTTCACCATAACAATTATTTATAAATCTGTATATTCTTTTCTGAATTTAAGCATTTGTACTTTATATTTAGAATTTTTTGAAAGCAAACTAGAATCAATTACAAATCAAATCTTTAATATTGAACAATACTTGAGTTTAATTTATATTAAAAAAAAACCATATAAAATATAAAATTACGATGCGACAAAAATAAAACAATAATTTACTAATACGTGAATTGACTTAAATATTTAATAAATTAAAAATCATAAACCAATAACTTTGATTCGTAAACAACTTGAAACATTCAAATAGAACCTTTTCCTTTTAAAGTTGGTGCATAAAAGTAAATGTTAGTGGACTGTTTTAGTTTTCTTTTTTTCTATGAAACTTTCTGAGCTTTGACTTTCCTTTTTCTTACTTTTCAATCGTTTCTTTTACCTATTTATATCACTTTGTTACCATTTCTAACTAAGAAAGTTATTCTAATTATGGAATATGTATAACCAATCCCACTACAAAAACAGAGAAAAATGTATCAACTTGATTGCAAATAGCGAATAGCTTTCGCAATATATCACTTTAAACAGTTTCGAGTTTACATGTCACTTCTGATTTGATTAGCAACAGAACTTTTAGAATACTGTTTCCGGTTCTTAATTTTAATAACTCGATGGGTTGACCCAAATGTTGGAAGAATTTGATAAAGCATGTTTAATTTGGATAATATTATTCAAATATTGATTTAAAAATTTATTGAAATGGGCTATTGAGATCAGTAAAAAGCAATAAATTTGTTGTTAAGTTTATGAGAAGGTACAAAAATGCTATATTGGAAATTTTTTTTAAAAAAATTTCTTATATAAAGAAGAAAATTCATAGTTTAAAAGAGTTAGAAAAAAAAAATCAAGCCACGTGCGACGCCACTGAGGTTGGGTCTCAGCCATTATTTTTGGGCCAATTTTTGGTTATGTTTTTTCCTCTTTCGTTTTTTTCACATTTTCCAAAAATTGGCTTCCGACGATCTCTTCACACTTTTTTTCTCTTCGTGCTGTAAGTTCTCGAGAATATATCGTAGTTCTTGTTCGTAGATTCTATAATCATGTGTTACGATTATAGTATCATCGCGGTTATATTTTAGAATTAATAATCTCATCAAACCGGCACATTACGAATTCGTTTTTTTCGTAATTTTTTTCCAATCGTTTTTATTTGTAAATCATTTTTTGCATTGTAATTTTTATATCCGATTTCTCGCGTTGTAATATAAAAATATATATAAAAAAGTAAAGATTATCTTAAAATTCTATATTAGGTTAGGAGAGAGAGAAAATGATAAAATAAAGAAAATAATTGGAAGAAAAAGACGAGAAAGTAAAACTCTCACAATACAGAAAGAGAATAACAAATGTGGAACCAACACAACACAACACAACACCTAATGGAAATCATATTCAGCCAAAGAACCTTGGGAACCTCTTTTGTCGTGCCAACTATAAAAACAGACCCCCCACCTACTGAATCCACAGTACTTTTTTATTATCTTATTTCATTTCTCCATTTCCCGACGAATAATTTATACAATCTTAAATTTGTCTCAACTTTGATTTTGTTTTTGGCTTAAGACTAGATCATGTCTAAAAGATAATCAACTCTTTTTAATCAATCTGTCCGTATTATAAGATGTCTAGAGAGAGAGTAATTTTTTTCACATGAAAACATCATTAACTGTAAAACAGTTGGGCAATAAAAAACAATTATAGATACAAATAGCTATAAACATCAAATATACAAATGTATTTTACACGAAAACTGAAAATTGAAAATCAAATAAAGTGAAATAAAAAACAATTAATCATCATCATCTAAAATGAAATACTTGATAGTTTACACATCTAAATGGATATTTTTCACCTAACAATAATATAAAATTATGATATTAGTAGATTGTATTCTCTTGTGTAGCCTTTTCAGACTTTTTCTAATTTGTTTTGGTTACTTTTCACCTGCACTTAGGCATGATATATTGCTTTTTAGCTTCTTCTGAGTTTTGTTTTCCACTGTTTTTGTTTGGTCCATCGATCTTTGCATTTTGATATGATATTTTTAGGAGTTTTGCATGCATTGTAGAGTACTTGAGTCATTATCAGATGCACCATATGAAAAAATGATAATTGAGCTTTAGACGACTGAAACAATACCGTATCAGAATGGAACAAATTGGAGAGAGAGAGAGAGAGTTTGAAAATTGAAATGAAGAAGAAAACAAGTTCTTAATCTATACTTCAAGTTTTTTCATGCTTGAAAAGATTTTGATAAGATATTTTAAAAAAACAATGATTTTTTAACCAATGATTATTGATCTTAGGATAAACAGAATGGATTTGGTTATGATACATATTGATTAGTATTGTTCGTTTGGTCGCCGCATGCGGTTGCGGCTGTAGTCAATATTGCGGCTGCGGATACGACAGATGTTGTTTGTTTGTATACTGCTGGCGGTTACGGTTGCGGTTGATTGAAGATTTTTAGTCGCACCGCTGTTTTAATCAGCGATAAAAAAAATTGCGACGTATGACGCATCGTCTGACCACTACGTCTGTCGGAGGTATTTATGGTAGCTAAACGAACAATAATCTGTCGCAGCCGCAGCTGTAGGTTCATGTAACTGTCAAACGAACATGATCATTATGTAATTAGTAAATGAGAGTGGATTAGTTTTGTTATTTGAATTAGTAAAATGATTAGTGCAATGAAAATGAAGAAATCTTGTTAGTGTGTTCCATGACCCAATGCCTCCTCATTAAGAGTTAATCTTGCTTTCTTTTGATAAGTTCTTTATTTGTTGTTGCTTAGTTACTTTTGTCTTGTATGAGTCGTTGCTTTTGTTTATTTCGTTTATGCAATAAATAAATTAGTCTTAATAAAAAAACCTTACAAAACTCTTACCTTTAACCTAACTAGTTTCTTAGATTTTTGTTGAGTCTTTTTTTTCCTGTGGATTTAATTTTTAAATGATATAATGATATAAACCATGCATTTGTGATACTATTGTATAAGGTTTAAAAAAATTTTGACTCTACAAATTTAATTGTAGTGTCGCAGGGAAATAGTACAATAGCTATTATACTATTCTTGGAGATGTTCTTTGTTTTTTTCCTTTAAAGTCCTACTGTACAATTCTTTTTTTTTCCTCGTGGGTTCGATTTTAATTTACTTTTATATATAAATAACTAAACTGTGTACTTTGCAATTACAAATTTGGATATAAAACTCGACAAAACATAGATGTTAGAAGGTTATTTTTTGGTTGTCAATCCAATAACTTCACGTGGACAACTTTTTTGTCGAAGTTGCTTAGTAGAAGGTCGACAAAATATTCGGTCCTGAGTTATCCAACGGCCACTTAGAGTTCCAGCCCTTTGAATTTGATATTCATTGAACCCCATCACCAAATTGAATCCACATTTTCCTACGAATTTTAACCGTTTCATGGATCCTAAAAATCAGCTTGATATAAAATAAGTAAATAAATCATTTTGGGATCTTCAATATTCACTATTTGTTTTTTTTTGTTATCTCGGAATATCGTATATGGCGTTGGTTCCAAAATAAAATAAAACTAGATTTTGATCCACACCCTGCATGGGAAAAAATATTTACAAATAATAATTAATTATTTATTTTATTAATTTAAATTAGATATATATATAATTTATCTTATATTTAAAATATTTTTTTAATTTTCTAATATTGATTACGAAAATGAAATAGATAATAAAATTGGATTATACAAATAGATTTAAATTGTATCTATTTTAGATAAAAGTATACATATGATAAATATTCAATTAAACTAAATTTTTGTTTTATATTTTGTTTGACTAATTTTTTAAAATTTATATTTTGTTTTTTATTTTATTTACATTTTATGATAAAATACATTGTATGTCGAAATATTAGATATTTACATATAATATATTGTATAATGACAATTTTCATAAATACTCTAGTAAATTATGTCCTAAATAATATTTTTCTTAAATGATCTAATAGTGTGATAGATCAGCGTGACACACTTGTAAATCACACGTCACCATAAAGTTAGTTTGTTAAAATGATTCTCAATTAATATATATAGATAAAAAACCGTGGACAACACTATATGACTTGAATGCTTGTTTATATAAAGACTGAAAGGACCTTAATTGGTTCCCGTATCTCCCTTGCAATACTCACTCACTTCTTCATCGACAAAAACAGGAAGAACAAGAAATCTTAGATATGGCTGTAAGTTACGTAACAACATCTCCAGAGGAAGAACACAAACCAATATTAGACCTTGGAAATATTCAGACGCCATTAATCTTCAATCCTTCAATGCTCAACCTCCAACCCAATATCCCAAAGCAATTCATTTGGCCTGACGACGAAAAGCCTTCCATCGAAGCTCCCGAGCTTGACGTTCCTCTCATAGATCTCCAAAACTTTATTTCCGATTGCGACTCCGCTTCTTCCTCATCCTCCTCCTCCAGTTTAGAAGCTTCCAGGCTCATCTCCGAGGCCTGTAACAAGCATGGCTTCTTCCTCGTTGTCAATCACGGCATCAGTGAAGAGCTTGTATCAGACGCTCATGACTACATGGCCCGCTTCTTTGATATGCCTCTCTCAGAAAAACAGAGGGTTCTGAGAAAATCCGGCGAGAGTTGCGGCTACGCAAGCAGTTTCACCGGCCGCTTCTCCTCCAAGCTTCCATGGAAGGAAACCCTTTCTTTCCGGTTTTGTGACGACAAGAGCCGCTCAAAAACTGTTCAAGATTACTTCTGCGATGCGTTGGGACATGGGTTTCAGCCATTTGGGTAAAAGTTAAAACAGAGCAATAAACTAAAAAGACAGAGAGAAAAAAATCAAACCTTTCACCAAAAACAAAACCAAACAAAAAAAAAGAAATATGAAACATTTAACATGTCTTTTGTCCTTTCTCTCTGTTTTTTTTTCCTAATATAAAAAGTCTTACAAATCTATGACCTGTTTCTTTTATACCGAACAGGTATAACCTCTGTACCGTAACATTAGAAGACTTACGTTTTGTTATTTTTCTTTCTTGTTGCAGGAAAGTATATCAAGAGTACTGTGAGGCAATGAGTTCACTATCACTGAAGATCATGGAGCTTCTGGGGCTAAGTTTAGGCGTATCCCGAGACTACTTTAGAGAGTTTTTCGAAGAAAATGATTCGATAATGAGACTAAATTACTACCCTCCATGTCAGAAACCAGATCTTACATTAGGAACAGGACCTCATTGTGATCCAAGTTCTCTTACGATCCTTCACCAAGACCATGTTAATGGCCTCCAAGTCTTTGTCGAAAATCAATGGCGCTCCATTCGTCCCAATCCCAAGGCCTTTGTGGTCAATATCGGAGATACTTTCATGGTAAAAAACCACACTTCTTCGTTAGATATACACAACCATTGGTTTGCTTACTGCAGTATACTAAACCGGGCCTAATCGTGTTTTGTAGGCTCTATCGAACAATAGATACAAGAGCTGTTTGCACCGGGCAGTGGTGAACAGCGAGAGCGAGAGAAAATCACTTGCGTTCTTCTTGTGTCCTAAAAAAGACAGAGTAGTGAAGCCACCAAGTGAGCTTTTAGACAGCATCACACCAAGGAGATACCCTGACTTCACTTGGTCTATGCTGCTTGAGTTCACTCAGAAACACTATAGAGCAGACATGAACACTCTCCAGGCCTTCTCAGATTGGCTTACCGACAAACCTATCTATTAAATAAATAAAAATATCCATGTCTTTTGTCTTATGTTCTTTATATATCATGTATATTGTAAGAGATCAATAACACCCTTAGCATTTCATCTGACATCAATCCCTTAAACTATCCCATTCATTACATACAACTATTTAACGAACCAAGATGATATAAAGATCATTCCATCAAGATAATAACAAGGATATATATATATGGATACCACTACAATTGGTCTGTTAGCATTTGAAGGAGAAATAATACAAAACAGTAAACACATCAAATGTCTACGACAAATGTGTACATATTAAGGTTAAAGAGAAACGATGTGCATCATGCATCATCTCAGAGCTTTCATCATAAAAAAACACATGGGCCACCATATATAATCTAATTAAAATGTTTTCTTTATCACAACCATAAGACTCCCAACTCTGAAGTGATAGTTGGATTTGAGTTCTCTAGTTCAAAGTAATCGCATGTATTTACCTTTTTCTTTGCAAAAAAAAAAATTATAGTTTGCACTTGCTTACTGTGAGAAAATTATCTTCTGTAAGTTTATTTTGTGGTTGGATCTCTATGAAATTAATATCGTACATCGATGTGACATGTAACATGTTAGGTTAATATGCATAAAATCTATAAATTAAAGGGTTTACTTACGTCAACTACACAAACTTACTAAATTTATTTCCACATGTACTTTTTGGGTCTTCCTTTAACTACATAAACTGTATTTTTCTTTCATAAATTACACAAATTTCATAAATTTTTCTAATTGCAGAAATTCTATTAATGTTTATACGTTAAATAGTTACTAAATCAGGTTCTAATTCAAAAATTAGTTTTAACTTGGGTTTATTTTGAAATTAAAACTAGATTTTCGGAATAAAACAAAGTTTAATAACGTAAACATTAACGAAATTTCTATAATTAGAATAATTTATGTAGTTTATGTAGTTTACGGAAGAAAAACACAGTTTATGTAACTTATAAAAAACCCAAAAAATACGGGTGGAAATAGGTTTATTCGCATAAATTCGTATAATTAACGGAAGTAAATCCTAAATTAAACAGAACTTGACAGTTAGAGAGATTTCTCCTTAACGCAAAACAAAAAAAATGGGGAAAAAAATAAAATAAAATAAAAAGGGAACGAAGCAAAAAGGCAAGACAATTTCAATGATCCAAAGTAGGGCGGATCCATGTTACTCTTTCTATTCAAATCCATTCATCTACTTTGTCTTCTTTTCCAGCTCACTCCATTATTTATCAAATGGTTGTTTGAAATGGACGCATGATCCTAATTGGATTCTTATGTCGTAAATCTCAATGTTTCGAATATTATGAATGTTTTATTATATATGAGTATGGAATGGGTATGGTATAAAATATGACGATTGATCTTCCAAAATCATTGAATAGACACTATTTCTCAACAGTTTTGGGCTACAATAAGTATGTCTTGAGGGAGGGAGGGGACGTAGCTCTTTAATATAATGGGCTTCTATAGTAATGGCCTAATGGGCGAATCAAACTTATTTAATAAGACAGTCTGAAAACCCAACCGTCCGTTTTAAAATCTCAACCTCATCCGTAGATCTCAAACTCATGTTTATACATTCCTTTGTTTTACAAGTAGTATTATATATTAGTTTTGATTTTTAAAAATATTTATAAATTATATAATATTATTTATTAGTAAATATAAATTAAATATTTATATAATTTTATTTTATTTTTAAATTATTTTTAATATTAATTTTTGTATATTTAAATTAATAAAAAATAACTATTTTTTAATAATTTAACAATACTTTTTGATTAATTTAATAAAATATATTAGTTTTATAATATTATTTTTTTAATTTAACATTAGTTTAATATACGTCAAAGTAAAATTATTTTCTTAAATATTTTTCAAATAATATATTAGAAATGATAACATAAATTTTATATTAAAATATATGAAAATATTTTACTAATTGAGAGAGAGATGAATAGACATATGTTAATACTATCTTATGCGATACATGACCTTAATATTAGCATAAATCAAAAATAGCACTACTTATGTCTAAATAAATTATACATAAACTTAAAATATTGTATTTGAGTTCTAGACATATGCTAATACTATCTCATGCGATTACATTTACATGCAACTATTTTGGAAAACTATTTGATTTTGGATATAACTAATATTTAGAAAGTAAAAGAAAATAATAGATGGAATAGCAAACTATTGTACTTGTTTAATACAACATTTTAGCTAGAATCATATATATGACAACTGCTCATCCATAAATCATTGTTTGGGTAGGTGACAGATGACAATCTATTGACTATTGAAACACAAAAACAAATTGGATCATTCCATATCTGAATCTCTCGGACATGACATCAACTGATGTGGAAGTACATTATCATATATCGTACATGAGGATATGTTTGGCTACAAATCGTTGTCATATTATATATATATATGAGGCTATAAATTATTAAACCCCACACGCACATTAATAAAATAAGTTTTGGTCAACACTTATAAGTTACAACGCTACAGACTTAATTATAAATCAAATTAGCCAATTGTTAAACATATAAAAAAATTTCATATTAATGGTTTCGTGTTATTATTCCCTTTTTTAATAAGATGTTAAAAACAATAACGGGATTTACATTTTTAAAATTAATGTATAACTAGATTTATAGTCAAACCTTCCACAAAAAAATATTTACACATTATAATTAATTATTTATTTAGTATATAAATTAGATATATACATAATTTATTTTTTATTTAAAATAAATTTTTAAAAATTTTACTATTGATTATACAAATAAAATATTCAACAAAATTGGATTATACAAATAATTTTTTTTTTTTATAATTTGGATAGATAATATTATTAAATAGGTAAAAAATTATAGATGTGATAAATATTCAATTAATCTAAACTTTTGTTTTATATTTTGTTTGATTAATTTTTTAAAAATTTCAAATATTTTATTTTATCTTACGTTTGTCTTTTATGTCAAAATAATTAAATATTTTTTTAATATTATTTTCGTAAATATTTTAATAAACTCATATAATATTTGTCTTAAAATATTCACATAGTATAACACGTCATCGTGACGTACTTGAATGTACTTGTAAATTACACGTGAAAATAAAATTTATTTATTAAAATATTTTTTAACTAATATATTAGGAATGCTATCAAACACTTTGACTTAGTTTATAATTTTTGAATTATATACGGTGGAGTTAATGTTCGTATATTTATTGTTGTTATTGGTTTTTCTGGATTTACTGGTTGGAAATACTATGGGTTTAAATATATCTCTGAAATTATTTTTTTAACTTAAACGTTTAGGACTATTTTTGTAATGGAACAAAATCCGATTTGATGATCATGAATTTGGTGGAGGGCATCTTAACGTTGATAATTAATTAATTTAACTACCAATAATGGTATAACTAAAGATATCAGAAGAAGATTAGGGAGATCTCAACTACTCATTATGTGTATTTCTTAAGTAAGTGCTTAAAACATTTGCACTACTGCCAACCTCGCCTAAGTTCGTGTAATATATTAACTAGATTTTGATTGTGAAAAATTATTTACAGATAATAATTAATTATTTATTTTGTTAATTTAAATCAGATATATATATATATATAATTTATCTTATATTTAAAATAATGTTTTTAATTTTTTAATATTGATTACGAAAATGAAATAGATAATAAAATCAGATTATATAAATATAATTAAATTATATCTATTTTGGATAAAATTATGCATATGATAAATATTCAATTAAACTAAACTTTTGTTTTATATTTTGTTTGATTAATTTTTTAAAATTTATATTTTGTTTTATATTGTATTTACATTTTATGAAATATTGGGGATTTACATATAATATACTGTATAATGACAATTTTCGTAAATATTCTAGTAAATGATGTCTTAGGTAATATTTATTTTAAAATGCTCTAATGGTGTGACACATCAACGTGGTACACTTGTAAATCACACGTTAACATAAGGTTATTTTATTAAAATGATTCTCAATAATATATTATTATATATATATAGATTAAAGTGGATATTAATTAGATCTAATATAATGAGTTGCTATAAAAATAATATGTGATTATGTTTATATGCAATATGCTTATGAGTACGTAAAAAGGAGGCAAAAGAAACCAAGATTTTGGGGATATGTAAAACTGTGCCGTATCGTGAATTACAAAAGAAAGCAAGATTTTGTAATTGTATATTAGATCATCTCTTATAGTTTCCTAAAAATAATATAATAATATTTTGAATAACAAATTAATGTCATGAAGATTAAAAAACAGTTTAACCAACAAAAAAAATTAGAAAGCAGAAAGGTGGTTCTATGCATTGAATATAGGCTTTTTCTTTATAGCAATATGCTTCTTTCTTTACAGAACAATCATCTTAAATATCATAAGCTTTTAACAATTTGTTTATACTTTATATACATTAGCGATGTTCGTTTGTCTGCCGCAGACGACCTGCGGTCAGACGCTGCGGTTAGACGCAGCAATATTGTTGTTCGTTTGATCGCCGCAGGTTAGGTTGTATCGCAATTGTTTGATCGCAAACGCTATAATTTCACAGCGATTAAAAATTTTGATCGCAGCTTTCTGCGGTCGACCGCAGCGTTTGACCGCAAGAACCTGCGGCGGTCAAACAAACAACGTTTGGCCGCATGACGCAGCCGCAGGTTCCTGCGGCTACGAAACGAACAGGCCTATTTTGTATGTCATTTACAATGATTTTTCTGACGTTAGGATTGTGCTTATGGATTTACACACTCGCTTTCGAGATATTCATGATGTTATTTGATGTATGTTTGTGTTAATTAGGGTTATCAGCTTACGTATGATTGGATTTTTCGCAGTTATATCTGAAAGTCACTTTGGATATTTTGTTTCCCATTGTCGAATTACTCAAATGATTGATTTTCTTGTGGTTTTATTACTTACGGAAAGTCCCTTTTTACTGATAACTCATTATCTCATTGAAATAACTCTTGTTCCTTCACAATGTTTCCTATGTACAAAAAAGTTCACATAAAATATCAAAGATAACCAATATGATATATTGATAGCGAACAGAAACCAACAACATTCATTCATGCAGATTTGAATGGTCACACAAAAACATAACTAACATATATATAAGCCGTTAGGTTATGTCTTTTTTACCTTTTCCTTTCCGGTTTTCTTTGGTTTATATGATTCATAGGATGTATATTATATTAACCATTATTCCATATACTAACAAAATACCGGTAAGAAAGCATAAAAATGGAATGATACAAAAGTTGTTATAAATTTTGGAGGTAACAAATAGAAGAGAAATTTATGACCGTCGGTTTTTACTGTGTGGATGGGTCGCGACCATACATTTTGATGAATGCAACTTAGAGAAATTTGAATGATACTTATGAATTATATATAAAATCCTTAGTTTTGAATCATAACAACAGTACGTACTTGAACTTGTTTAAGCTGAAGCTAAACTTCCATGAATGAACACCAAAATCTGCTATCAAGATGAGATTTCATGAAAGCCGAACACTTTGATTCTACGTAATAGCTTTCAAATTAGTTAGGGTTTACTTCCGTCAACTACACAAACTTATGCGACTAAACTTATTTCCACCCGTACTTTTTAGGTCTTCTTTTAACTACATAAACTATATTTTTCTTTCATAAATTACACAAACTTTATAAATTCTTCTAATTGCAAAAATTTTATTAATGTTTATGCGTTTAAATAGCTATTAAATCTGGTTCTAATTTGAAAATCTGGTTTTAACTTGGGTTTATTTTGAAATTAAAACCATGTTTTCGAAGTAAAACAAGGTTTAATAACAATTTAATATGTAAACATTAACGAAATTTTTGTAATTGGAATAATTTATAAAATTTATGTAGTTTACGGAAGAAAAACACAATTTATGTAACTTATAAAAGACCCAAAAAGTACGGGTGAAAATAAATTTATTCGCATAAATTCGTATAATTGTTAGAAGTAAACCCAATTAGTTATAATTAAGTATATCTTTTATAAGTTGATGAACAAGAGAATAAATAGTTAGAGCAACGAACATATGATATCTAAAAGAGTTTTACTTTCATTATATCCACTAACAAGCTTCAATACCAAATGACAAAAATGGAAATGAGTTTATATATTTAGCTAAAGTTCAAACCTACATACGACGAAACAAAGAGCTCGGGGGGAAAGAGACCATACGATGAAGAAGTCTTATACGACTAGGAATGTTGTCTTTCTTGTTACCTCGTTGAAGGTCTGATCAAGTCTTCAATTAGCTTCTGCTGCAACCAAGCTAAGTCAAAGCATCCGAAACTATTAACCTGTATTGAACATAGTTAAATATAATGAAAACCCTAGCTAGATTAATTACAGTCTACATGGCATATGTTGTAACCATATATATATATATATACCTCGACTTGAATAGTGTACATGAGTCTCTCATTGACTCTTGTGGTGAGAGAGCTGATGACTTCAAGCCCTTGCTCCTGAAGTACCTCAATCACTCTTGAGAGTGGTAAAGCTTCTGGACCTGACGAGTTGCTGCTCACCGCCACTTCTAAACCGCTCACACATGGTTGCACCATCAAACTCGCCGGATCAGATTTGCCTAAGTGAGGTCCAGTTTTTGCTGGATCCGGATCCGGATCCGATTTATATCTCTGAGTCGTTTCTCTGGTTAGCTCGTCTCTTCTTGCGCTGAGTTCTTTAATCCGTGTTTCAGTGTCCTTAATGAAATTCACCGCTCCGTTTACATGATCCGAAACAGCTCTTTTTCCCTACAAACAAAGGGAAAAAAAAGGAAGATCATATTCACAACCCTAGAAGCCAAATCTCACCAAATCTTAATTGGTTTCACATTCGAACAATTATAAGGGAGAAGTAAATAAAATTTCATAAGAAAAAAAAGTGAGTAAGAATATATGAACCTTGATGTATTGGAGAGGTAGGTGAGTACGAAGAGAAGCAAAGAGTGTAGCCATTTCTTGTCTTCTTTGGCGTTCTACGTCGCGGTGGAGAAGCTTCTTCTTCTTGCTGTCATCTAATTCTTGGGGCATACCGGAGCCACCGCTGCTACCGCCATCTCCGGCTGAGCCAAACCCAAACTGTCTCTGTCTCTGTCTCTGGTACCCTTTCGTATTGAGATTCTGGTAAGGATCCATAGTTTGAGACTTTGAGCATTAACAATGACAGATCTCCATAGGATTTTGTGGTTATGTCATATAATAATTTAATTCCTTTATATTGTTAGTAGTTTATTTTTATTTGAAGGATGGTGCCTTAAAGAAACAAATGGTTCTCTCTGTCTCCTTTAGGTGAGAGCGAGGACCCTTCTTTAAATATTAAATAAATACAACTTAGGTGGACCAAATAATTCAAATGCAACTTCCAGAATTACTCCTTTATTAGAAGTTTTTTTTCCAAATTTTGTTTTCATTTTTTCTGAAGAAGAAAATGATGCATGGCAAAATTGTAAGTAAATTAGTTGACTTAATTATTGCGTGTAATTTTTTTAATTTACATATAATTTCATGTGTTAACAAGATTAGTTTATTTTATCTCATAATTTCACATATATATTATGAAAATATTTTTATATATAAAAAAATGACCAGTAATTTTTCTCTAATCTAATTACCATTTATTTCCAGTTTTACCACCATGCATTTTAATTTTTCGATTTTACTGAATTTTTATGATTAAATTACAAATAAGCCTTTTCTTTTAATGAGATGATCCTCGAGCTTAATCCTTTTGAAAATAATTTTATTGATTAGTGATTCTTAATTGCCCTAAAAAAATTGGTAAATAATTTTACTTCTTCAAAATTGCTAGTTGGCAATGGTTTTATAATATGTAAATGCCCTTCATTCTAAACACTAACTTTTTTAGAATTACTTTATTAAAATAATATAGTTCAATTTTCTAAAATTTTATTTTAAATATAACATATTAATTTTTATTTTTAATAATAACATAATTTAATATTAAATAATTAAAAACTTATTTCTAATGAAAAAATTTAAACCATAAATTGCAAAAAGTAAACTCAAACATTATATTTTAATTTTATATATAGTTTATTTAATGTAAATAATTATTTTCACATAATAATTTATGATATTTTGAAATTTTATTTTTAATTTGCTAAATTTGAAAGATAAACTTAAAACGATGATATTTTATAGTATTACTCAATAAAAAAACTTTCTCCATTTCTCAAAAATGTACACAAAATTAAAAATAATTAATGTTTAATTATAAGTGCATTTATTAATTCTCAACTAATATTTCTTGAATTTTATAATTAGCAAAAATGTATTTAAAAACTTATAAAAATAACCAAAAAATCCTCTTAATAAAAACAGAGAGTAATTAAAAAGGATACAAAAACACAATCTGCTGCAAGAAATAAAAGTGTACCTACTTACATTTTCCCTAAAGAATTTATAATTCCGACGAATGAGAGAAAATAGAGGATACATCTCTTTGACATATGTGGACGTGGAAACCTAACCATGTCCTAAGATAAGGATACAATGAAATATATAAAGGACCAGATTTCAGCCATTGATCTTGTGATGGTCGCATGTGCACTGCTCATACTGCAACGACTCACATTCTTATTAAACGTTCCCCCATATCCATTTATATAATCTGCATTTTCTTGTTCTTAAGAAGATACTATATAATATAATATGCTTTGGATAAAAAATAAGATGATGTATATCCTTCAACATTTTTCATGCATAATCTACTAAATTTACATTCCATCTTTACTAAATTTACATGCATAATTTACTAAATTTATAACAAAAATATTTAACTAAAATCACAGCGATTAAAAAGTTCAGTTTTCTTTCATAAATATTATGTAATCATTTAATCGCTGTTCGTTTGTCTGCCGTAGCATCTGCGGCAGCGACCTGCGGTTAGACGCTGCAATATTGTTGTTCGTTTGATCGCCGCAGATTATCGCCGCAGGTTGTATCGTAATTGTTTGATTGCAAACGCTATAATTTCGCAGCGATTAAAATTTTTGACCACAGCGTTTGACCGCAAGAACCTACGGCGGTCAAACGAACAACGTTTGGCCGCATGACGCAGCCGCAGGTTCCTGCGGCTACGAAACGAACAACACTTTAATATAAAACAATTCAACTAAAAAGTATTGTATTATAAATATGATCACAAAGTATTAGATGCATTTAATTTTTATATGGAAACTTACAAAACATGTATAAAATAAACAAACAAAAAATTCTAAATATCTTAGAAATCCGAACTGATAGAGTATTTTATTTGTATTTTGGAGCTTTAAATGCTTTTTTGATGTTTGACAGATTGTTTCTTATGGATGTGTATCGTATTTTTATTGTCTTTTTCGATGTTTCCAGATGAATGCAATTTAAATGTGTATTAAATTCTTGAAGATGGAATTTAGACTATATTTATGAGTTATTGGTGAGAAAACATTATGTCTAGAAAGCAAAAAAAAACTAGCTAATTGACCAAAAACTATATTAGAAATACTTAGTTATTGAATGTATGATAAACAAAATGTGTAGTGTATGTATGATTGAAGTTGCTCTGAACTACTTCCAAAGCTAGTTCGTGCCGAGCCGGACCGTTCTGATGGGCGGTGTGGTCAATTTAGCATTGATTCATAAAAATATTGGAAACTAACTAAATCCCAATTCAATCTCAACATTTTTGTGATGAAAAATAGATAAAGTGTTAACTGCATCAAAAATATATTTGAACTAAATGAAATTATGTTATTGTGTATTAATATTTTTAAAAAATAATTTTACTGTAACGTGTTATTAACAGGAATGGCATGCTCACGTGTCATTATCATAGTAAGTTTCGAATAAATATATAAATGAACTTAAATTAGTAGAATAATTATGATATATGTAATTGTTATTAATTTGGTTAGAAAAATCAATATATTTTATTAAAATAACAAAAAATAATATTAAATTTGTAAAAAATAATTATTATTTTTTAATTTACATATACAAAAATTATTATCAAAATAATTTTAAATAAAAGTTAAAAATATATAAGTATTTAATTTATATTTAGTAAAAAATAATATTATATAATTTACGAATATTTTTCTCAATTTATGGTGTGGGTATAAATCTAGTTAAGTTATAAAAATTATGATACTCTTTTATTATAAATGTAATTAAATTATGATAGTTTTACAATATGGTAATTTTAATATATCCAAATTGAAATGAACAAAATATTAAAACTTGTGATTAAAATGGAGATAGATCACATTTGATTGTCATAATTATATTGATACCCTTTCGCAATTTTGACTTATTAACATCATTTTGTCGATCCTTTGATAGTTTTAATACAGTTAAAGTAGAATATGTTGAAACAATAATTTTGAGGTGGTCGATTAGTAATGTGATCCGGGAGTATCTGATGCACCATTTTCAATGATATAAAATTAGATATTAGAAACGTTTTTAATGTAGTGACGAAATTTTGGAACATCTAATCGATAGCTGTCAGAAGAAAGATTATGCAAAGTTAAACTATTCCTGATCACATTCACATACACACAAATGCCTTGTCGGAGAGCAAAGACTAAATAAACAAAAGACATCTCTTTGGACCTTTTTTTCTATCGGACGGTTACAAACGAGGCCGCAATTTCTACAGTAATAACCTTTATATAATCTAATTTTTCTTTAAGTCTGCCCAAACGAATTAAAATATGGTGTTTGTGTTTCGTCGTTTAAGTGCCTTTATATTTTGGTAAATACACAAACGAGTAATCTAATATACAATGTACTTTTTGATCCAACTTTTTCCGAATTGTTTTTGCTTATGAAACTTGAAAATGGTATACTCTTGGGTGTTAAATGGATTCTGTTCTAGTTTGAATGAACCATAGCTCATAAACATTCCAAATCATCCAAGTAAAATAAAAATAGTTTTCAAATTCAAGACACAAGCGAACCAAAAAGTATAGTGGAACAGAGAGACGATCCGAAACAATCCTAATCCTACCTCACCATGGTTGACACAAATCAACAAGTGGGTTTGTATTTGGTTTATCAATAATCAAGAATCACACTAACTCCTGCAATATTCTCTCGATTAAGTTTTAATTTCAACCCAAGTCAAGACGATGAGCTATTCTTTTTCCTGCCCTCCAAGTCTCTCCTTATTAGCTCCAAGACCATTTCGTTCCATGTATCCACCGGTCCTGGCATGCACCAGTGCAAACAATCCTGAGGCGGAGGCTGTCCATCCGGTCCTCTTTTCGTGATCTTGTTCGGATCTGGACTCCTGTACGGACCAGGATGGCCATCGTGGCGATATCCAAAAGCCTCTGTAATATCCATCAGCTTAAACTTATGCTTCAAGCTATCCGCAACACTTTCCACGGTTCTGTTAAATCCCATCGTTTGCTTCTCGTGCATTATGTCTGTGAATCCGTTTTTCACTAGCTTTCCAGGTTGGATCGGTTCTTCTTTCCCGGTGCATGAACCACCTGTGTTCCAAGCACCACCCTCGTAGTGATCAGGTGACCATGTTCTCACAATGGTCAAACCAGAATAATTCGGGTGTGTAGCCATGGACTTTAGGATTGTTTCAACTGATATTCCGAATGCTTCCACGTTATTGACTTTCATGGGTTTTGATTTGTGTGGCCACCATAACTGGCCTCCCACGATCTTGTCTTTCAATATGTAGACAGACTGCTTTGCAAACCAGTGCCCTGATGAGAGGACAACCACGTCAAATTTCGGGATAGCCTCCATTATACGCTCATCAGGAAGGTCCAGTTTTAGTTTGGTGACACCTTCAGGAGCATAATCAAATTTTTCATTGAACTGATGGACGAGCCAAGATGACCACATACGGGCAATCATTACTGATGATGACTTAAAATACCATCTCTGCATCTTTCGGCTCCCACGGTTGACCGGTGTTTCAACCTGAAAACATAATACAATACAGTATCATGAAGCTGAATAAAGCAAACACAATAGATCCCTTATACAGGTTTTCACCATCAATTGAATCTTCTGTGACAAATGACAAAATGAGAAGAAGAATTTCTTGCCTGCCAAAGAAGGCACAACATGGACTCCATCTGATTACGAGCTACTGAATCACCTATGAAGGCCAGTGTCTTGCCTTTCATTAGCTCAAGAAATTTCCTGGCATCAAACCGTGGAAGGTCACAATGAGACGGTTTCCACCTCCAGTTTTCGTATCCCTTGTCAGGTCTTCCGTTGCCCTGGCAGTTCTGCATCTGTGTCAGGACGGGGCAAGTGTTGTTCGTGTATACAGGTCCGCCAGGATCATAAAACCAGCTACCATCATACAAATTACACTCTACAAGCAATCAAAGGTTTGATGAGCGGAAAACGAGTAGCTAATTAGAAAACATGGAACCGTGAAAATCTTGAGAAGCAACAAACTGAGGTCTACATTATCCAGTAAATTGGATAGAAGGGAAACTGACAAGAACAAAACTCTGAAACTGCTTCTCTTATTCCAGTTACCAAATCAGAGGGAACTCCTGAACAAAGGCTAGAATATCCAACCCCTAATAAAACAATATGCTGAGGCATCCTTGCAACTTACGAGCCCAGTCCTCACTAACTCTCTAACAAACTCAAAACAACTCGAATCTGCTAAATTCAGTCCTAGGCTGGATATAGTAGATCTATAGCCAAGTGTTGAGCCAGTGAACTATTTCAAAGCTTATCAGAAACTTAAACCATTGTCCATAGAGGTGCATAACTCAACGTCTAACATTCTCATTCTTTGTTTAAAGAAGTTTAAAGAAAATTAAGCTAACATAAATCAAGAAGATTAAAATAAGACAAATCTACGTAAATGGAAAGTAGCAAGTTTAAGAGAATGACCTGTTTCTGCTGAAGCCGTTTCAAAGTCATCATGAGGAGTGTTTCCAGCCTTAGAAACATTGATTTCACCTTCACCTGATCCACCATCAGATTTTTCGGTTGTATCCAAAGAAGTTGTATCCTCTTTTTCATTTGTCAGAGGTGTCTCCAACTTCCTATCAATACCAAAATCTGACGGCAGTATGTTTGTGTTAACAACATCGGGTGAGCCTGAGCTTGAATGAGAACTCAAATTGTTATCTGAAGTATTGATGTCTCTATTCGTGTGAAGAAGGCCTTTTACTGTATGGTTTCCCAAAGACAAAGGGAATTCAACTTGTTCAGGAGACCCTATTCCATAAAATATGTCACTAACTGAGGAACTGATTGGATAGGAAAGATGAAGCAACAATCCGAAAAGAAAGAATGATGCCACTCCCCCAATAGCGATTGCAATTGTAGACACCTTCCGAGGAAGCCCAGCCAAAGATATAGAAACCTTATGAGAACCCCAAGCCATGGCTTTTCTACAGACCCAGATCCAATTGCAACAAGAAGAACAAAGCCTATAGGTGATAAGTCACTATCATCATTCTTCAAAATGGGGTTAAGGATAAAATGCTGCTATCAAAGCAAAATGTTTTCGTCAGAGGCATGCAATCTTCCATTGGACTAAGCAAATTTGTTGATCGATTCAAGCGATACTTTCACGACGAAGCTCTGGATCACGGTTAAGATTCCTCCAATTGCGTTCTTCAGGATCGAAAACACTGGAATGTGGATGAGCAAACTATGAGCAGCCATACTAGAGGGGAAAGAATATAAAAACAACATGGATCTCACCAAAAAAGGACACTAACTAATAAATAATCTAACCCAGATAACCGATCTTCTATAGAAAACTTAGGAACTTTCAACAATTTTCACAAATCAACAAATCTATCCAGAATATTCCGTAAATCTAACTCAGATTCAGCTAAACGCATACGTATTTACCGTAAGATTTTCACTAAAAAACAAGATTATCCCATCACGAGGTAGATCCAACAAGCAAAACCAACGAACAAAATCAAGAGAAATCAAGGAACCTCAATAATCATGGAAAACATTTTACCAGAGAGGAGGAATGATTTGATCCTTGTCGTCTTGCTCGTAAAAGCGAGCTCAAAGATTCACAAGAAAACCAAAATAGCGAAGGATATAAAAATTTGACAAATGGGTTAGTTATTAGTTAAACGAAGTTCACAAAACGAATTTTGTTAAAATTACTAATCGTTGTTTTCTTCGTCTGAAACGATCCGAAGCAATCTGCGATTTCATCAATCCAGACGGCGCCTTAGAGTATATACGGCCACGCGTGAATATATGAAGTTACGAAACTACCATTTGTTGCCTGGAAGGTCAACATCAGACACGTAGATTCCGGTTTATCATATCATTTTTAATTTGCCTCTTTCACGTATGATACGGACCAAGTGGTTCAATTTTATATTTGTTACGATTTAAACCTGAATCTTCCTTAAATTATTTGCTCATAGCTCTTTATTAGGAAAATGTTATGCTTTTTTTTCATTTTTGCAATGTATATTTTCTAATTACCTAATTAGATTTTGACCCTGGGAAAAAATATTTATAAATAATAGAGTAATACCCTAAAATAGCACTATTTTAAGTTTATCTTCCAAATTTAGCACACCAAAAATAAAATTTCAAATATAGCACAAATTATTATGTAAAAATAATTATTTACTTTAAATAAACTATATATAAAATTAAAACATAATGTTTGGGTTCATACTTTCCAATTTAGAGTTTAATTTTTTTTATTAGGAACAAGTTTTTAATTATTTTAATATTAAATTTATGCTATTTTTGGAAATTTAAATTATTAGTGCTATATTTGGAACAAAAACTTTAAATAGTGCTATTTTAGTCAATTGCCCTAAATAATAATTAATTATTTATTTTGTTAATTTAAATTAGATATATATAATTTATCTCATATTTAAAATAATTTTTTTAAATTTTTTAATATTAATTACGAAAATGAAATAGATAATAAAATCAGATTATACAAATAGATTTAAATTATATCTATTTTGGATGAAAGTATACATATGATAAATATTCAATTAAACTAAACTTTTGTTTTATATTTTGTTTGACTAATTTTTCAAAATTTATATTTTATTTTATATTATATTTATATTTTATGACATAATATATTGTATGTCAAAATATTAGAGATTTACATATAATATACTGTATAATGGCAATTTTCGTAAATATTCTAGTAAATTATGTTCTAAATAATATTTTTCTTAAATGCTCTAATAGTGTGACACATCAGCGTGTCACACTTATAAATCATACCTCAACATAAGGTTAGTTTGTTAAAATGATTTTCAATTAATATATATATATATATAGATATAGATTAGATAACTAGCTTAAATGTTGGAGCCAACCATTCATTGATCAAATACGAAGTTAATTTCTACATTTTTCAAGTGGACGTAGATGTATCTTATGTGTATATTGTTGACTTATAGTTTTAATAAGCAGATTAACATGTCACATGTCACATGTCACATGCAGTGTATATTGTAAAATATAAAGGTTCCTAATCGGATTAGTAAACAGGACATACTTGCTGTCAAAAAAGGAAAACATGACATAGTTTTAATTGAACTATATAAAAATCAGAGAGAGAGACAGAGTAATATTCTTAATGGAGTTTCTGACTGTAAATTTCGAGCTCTAGCGAGAGATAAAGATTTGCGTTGGGAAGACTGAAGCTTAAAGAAAAGGAGAAATGAGATTCGGGAAAGAGTTTGTGTCTCAGATGATCCCAGAATGGCAAGAAGCTTACATGGATTACTCTTACCTCAAAACCATTCTTCAAGATATCAAAGCTTCCAGGATGATTTCAGATTCCAACAACCAAATCAAACCTTCCTTCACACGCAACCTAAACAGACGGTACAACCGCGATGCCTCGGTCTCTGAGAATCACGACATTGTGGTCAACACTGTTACTCATGTCGACGAAGAGCTCGGTACGACTTACGAGACAGTTTTTTTGAAGGCGGGAGAACCAGGAGGAGACTCTGAGGTTGCTTTCTTTAGAACCCTAGATCGAGAATTCAACAAAGTGAATAAATTCTACAGGTCGAAAGTGGAGAAAGCGAGGAATGAGGCTCTGGCTCTGACCAGACAGATGGATGCTTTGATTGCTTTCAGACACAAAGTTATGGAGAAGAAACCTTCTCTCTCTCATTATGTCTCAGTAGACAACAATGCCTTAACGTCTAAGATTGGTTCATCTTCCGAGTCTAAAGAACACAGTGAGATTCTCTGATTGTTTTTGGGTCTTATTTGGCCTGTGAAGGGCTGAAAGTTTGAACCTTTATGCTTTGATCAATCAGGAGTGGCATTAGGTGATCTTATGAGAAACGAGGAACCAGCGAATGAAAGTATTCTTGAGCGCATTAGGATGAACAAAACACGGGAAACTCCTCTGTCCGCCATTAAAAGCATCCTCAAGGTCCATAAGCAGGAGGAGCTCAAATTCACAAGGGAGAATCTCAAGAAAGTCGAGGATCGACTTCAGATAGCGTTCATGGAGTTTTATCAAAAGCTTGGACATCTTAAGAATTATAGTTTCTTGAACACTTCGGCGATTTCCAAGATCATGAAAAAGTATGATAAGGTATTTTCTATTCAAAATCTAACAAATTCCACCTTTTTAGGTTTAAGTTATTTGTTCTTTTTAAAATTAATTTGGTGGACTTTGAACTACGTGGAGATTTTATATTACCTCCCGACCATTTCGGAATTTGAAATTAAATAATTTATTAACTTAAAAGTAATATTCTAAAATAGTATTTTTTCAAGTTTTTCTTTTAAATTTAGCATCTCAAAATTAAACTTCGAAAAATAGCACAAATACTTATGTAAAAATACTTATTTATTTTAAACAAATTATATATAAACTTAAAATATTGTATTTGGGTTCATTTTTTCCAATTTAGGGTTTAGTTTTTTCTTTTAAAATATAGTTTTAATGCATTTTAATCTGAGTAATACCCTAAAATAGCATCATTTTAAGTTTATCTTCCAAATTTAGCACAATAAAACTAAAATTCCCAGAATAGCATAAATTATTATATAAAAATAATTATTTACCTTAAATAAAATATATAAAAAATTAAAACATAATGTTTGGGTTCACTTTTTCCAATTTATGATTTAAATTTTTTCATTAGAAATAAGTTTTTAATTATTTTAGTATTAAATTTGTGCTATTTTTAGAAATTTAAATGACTAGTGTTATATTTGGAACAAAAACTTGAAATGGTGCTATTTTAGTCAATTGCCATTTTAATCTTAAATTTGTGCTATTATTGGAAATTTAAACTAATGATGCTTATTTTGGAATAAAAACTTAAAAAAATGCTATTTTAGACATTTGCCCCTAACTTAATCACAATACTTTATCAAAAACAAAAACTTAATCATAGTACTTAAACACAACTTAATCATGTGATAATCCCTTTTATATTTGGATTTTTTTTGCAAATTATAATTGTTACTAATATTGATAATTTAAAACTTTTAAATACTTATGAGTTATGACCGACTAATAATACTTGTGTATAGAATGTAATTATTTTTACGAGTAAATGCTTTGACTAATTTTATATTAATTAAATAATAGGTAAGAGATAAGTAGTCTAAAGAAAAATATTTTGTAGTTTTATCATTTATAATCTACTTTTCTATATATCATTTGTTGTTTTTTCTTGTTTACTGAAAAAGGATAATTTTCTTAAAACTACTAAAAATGTCATGCCATAATTCCTGCTGATAAATTTTCCTTGTCATCAATTTTCTGTTGATAATTCTGACAACTTTTTTATGACGTTTACAACTTTAGTGTATTATCCTTATATAACGATTGATATGCTCTACTATTTTAGATAACGGCAAGAAATACTACGAAACTGTACATGGAAATGGTGGATAGCTCTTACTTCACTAGCTCCGATGAAGTAAGAAGTTTTGTTAAAAACAACACTTATTCATCTCTTTCTACGAAACATTGAAAATGCAACTTCAAATTTAAATTCTAAACATCTGCAGGTTCATAAGCTAATGGTAAGAATTGAATCTACTTTCATTGAACATTTCTCCAATTCAAACCGTAGCCAAGGGATGAGCCTTTTACGACCAAAAGCGAACAAAGAACGTCATATGATTACATTTTCCACCGGTACATAACGATACTACAATATCCATATCTTTGATTTGTGTTTTTAGGATTAATTCATCATTTTGATCTGTTTGTTTTTGCAGGCTTCTTCTTTGGGTGCGTTATTTCTCTAATAGTAGCTCTTGCTTTGATCATTCATGCTCGTAATATACTGGGCACACCAGGACAAAGAACTTATATGGAAACAATGTTTCCTCTTTATAGGTATACATGGAAAACAACTTACAAACAACCCAAACTCTCCTGTGTAACTTTCTTATGATGATCTTCAGACGTGTACATTTTCATTTGCAGGTTCTTTGGGTTTGTAGTTTTGCACGTGATTATGTACGCTGCTAATATATACTTCTGGAGAATATACCGTGTGAATTACTCCATCATCTTTGGATTCAAAAAAGGCACTGAACTTGGTTACAGACATGTTCTACTTCTTAGCTTTGGTCTTGGTACACTTTCTCTCTGTGCTGTGTTATTAAACCTTGACATGGAAATGGATTCTCAAACACAAGACTACAGAACATTCACTGAACTTATACCTATCTTTCTCCTCGCCGTAAGTTCTTTCTTACTCTCTCTTTCTATCCCTCTCATTACAATTTACTACGTACTCAATCCTTTTGTGTTTGGTGAGATTGGTTTCTCTTCACATTGCAGCTAGTGATTGCCATTACTCTTTGCCCCTTTAACATTTTGTATCGATCAAGCCGATTCTTCTTCCTCGCGGTTCTTTTCCGCTGCATCGCTGCACCATTTTACAAGGTAACAACAACATCCTCTGCTCCATTCATCTGAGCAATAAAAAACATGAAGAAAATGTTGAGATGAATGTCATCCATTTTGCAGGTGAATCTTCCTGACTTTTTCTTGGCAGATCAACTAACAAGCCAGGTATGAGAAAATCGATACTCAAAGAGTAGTTTCATTCTTATTTGATCGATGATTTTGTATGTAAAGAATCAATGTACAGGTTCAAGCACTGAGGAGTCTAGAGTTTTACATATGCTACTATGGATTTGGAGATTTTAGACACAGACGACGAAACACCTGCAGATCAAACGATGTATTCACAACATTCTACTTCATTGTAGCCGTTATACCTTACTGGTTACGATTTCTTCAGTGCATCCGAAGAATAATCGAAGAAAAAGATCTGAGTCATGTGTACAATGCTATCAAGTATCTCTTTACCATCATCGCTGCTTGTCTTAGAACAGCTTATACTCTTAACAGAGGAACCACCTGGAACATCACAGCTTGGGTTTTCTCGGGAGTTGCAACGTTTTACGCAACTTACTGGGACATTGTTGTTGACTGGGGACTGTTTCAAAGAGGATGTAAAAACAGTTTCTTGAGAGATAAGCTTCTGGTGCCGCACAAAGCCGTGTACTACGTTGCAATGGTAAGCAATAACAGAAAAAAATAACAGCAATATCCTCTGTGTTTTGTTCTTACATTATGGTTAAATGTTTCTTCATCTTCTTGTCAGATCCTGAATGTATTGTTGAGGTTAGTGTGGTTGCAGACAGTTCTGGATCTGAAATTCTCTTTCTTACATAGAGAAACACTAGTCGCGCTTCTGGCTTGCCTTGAGATCATACGCAGAGGTATCTGGAACTTCTTCAGGTAAATTCCGATCGAGACTGAATATATTAATGGTGCTTCAATGGATCTATTATACTATACGTAATTAAATGTTTTGTTGATTAGGCTGGAGAATGAACATTTGAACAACGTTGGGAAGTTCAGAGCGTTCAAAACTGTACCGTTACCGTTCAACTACGACGAAGATGGAGATCAAGAATTAACTTAATAAAGAAAGAAATGCATGGTTTTACGAGAATTCCTTGATACATACTTAACCTTAATTGGTTACAGGGAACAGAGACACAAAAAGTTTACTGAAATATAGAAACATGCTCGTTTTTTTCTTTCGAAAACATAATATCGAATTTGAGTGACATTTCAGCTGAATAATAATGGAATAATACAATAACAGAAACATTTTAATAAAGTTTTCACTATAATAATCAAAGTATTCTAAAAATGAAAAATACGCACAATATCAAATATGAGAGTGACTATTGTTTATTTCTGTTTATAAATACTAATCAAAGACTCAAGAACCTCACGAGTCATGAGAGATAAAGCCAAAACCATTTAACTGTATATTCCATATATATTATTTGAGAAACTTTTTAATAAAATAATTATTAGAATAATTACAATACATGTGATTGATATTAATTTGGTTAGAGAATCAATATATTTTATTTAACTAACCAAAAAATAGTATTACATTTGCAAAAACAATAATTTTTATTTTTAAAAATTTTTAATACGTTCATTTATAAATAATTTCAAATAAATATAAATAGATTTAAGTTATTACATAATCCCTAATATATTATTTGAAAAAAATTAAGAAAATAATATTACTCTCACGTGTTATTAACAGAAATACCATGTTTACATTTCATCATTACAGTAAATTTCAAATAAATATATAAATAAGTTTAATTTATTCGAATAATTATAATATATGTCATTGTTATTAATTTGGTTAGAGTATTAGTATATTTTATTAAACTAACTAAAAAATACTATTAAATTCATAAAAATATTTTTTTTTAATTTATATATACAAAAATTAATGTTAAAAGTAATTTTAAATAAAAATTTAAATTATATAAATATTTAATTTATATTTACTAATAAAATATAATTTACGAATATTTTTTTATATTATTATATCACAAAAACTTGAAAACTAAATCATAACCGATCCAAAAACCCAAATTACCGAAAACGGTTCGATTGGACAAACGTTGGAAATTTCTGGATACCGAAAAGTGTCGATAACCGCAGATCTTAGACCATTTACAAGAATGTGTACAAAAACCTTCGTTCCCTATTTCTAGGGTTTAAGTCTTTAGAACAAGTTGCTGCTTCATCTCGGAGGGGTTTATCATCGTCTAGCCGAAAATGGGTTTCTGGGGTTAGTTTTCTCTGTTGGTCAGGGCAATATGATTTGCCTAATCTCATCTTCTTATATTTTCCGGGATGATTTTGTTGTTCAATGTGTTTCATGTTGCCGTTAATTCGATTCCTGGTTCTGATTGTGCTTCTTAACATTTGCAGGACTTGAAGTGAAACCTGGGACACCTCAATCTTATCATCCGAAAAATGAACAAGGGAAGCTTCACGTGACCCAGGTATGATCTTGTTCTTCAACCAGGAAATTTGCGAAACTGCGAGTTTCGATGTATTTGTTGATGTTTGTACGTATTGTCACCATTCAGGCAACTATAGGCACGGGTATGGGCAAGGAGAAGAGTGTGATTCAGTGTTCGATAGGAGACAAGACCCCTATTTACTTGTGTTCATTGTTGCCAAACAAAAACGAATGTTGCCCTTTGAATCTTGAATTTGACGATGATGACGAGTCAGTTGAGTTCTCGGTGACTGGTGACAGAAGCATCCATCTGTCCGGATACTTGGAGTCTTATGACGAGGAATATGACCAGGACGAAGATGATTCGTATCCTTCCGTTGTTATAAATTTTCTTAGCAAATGATACTTTCGTGTTTTTTTTCCTGTAATTCATCATCTGATAATATCTTAAAAAGTTTTCATTTGCGACAATAATAGAGATGGTATCGATATTGGTGAAACTGAGTCAGAGGAGTCGTCTGACTATGATAGTGAAGAGGATCACCTGGATGAATTTGAGGACTTCCTTGATAGCAATCTTGAAATGTATCGGAATGCTTCTGTCCCAAACAGCGGAGGTACTTTATTTATATCCACAGATGTTAATCAGATTTGTAGCAACCATTATATTACTTTTGATAAGATTGGTATTTTTTGAAACGTATATTTGTAAACGAGAATTTATGTGCAAGTGTGTCTCCTCTTCTACATTTTTGTTTATAATATTTACAAAATGCTGAATGATCTGTTACATTTCATTGTAATGTTAAAACAAACTGAATGATAATTTTGATAGTTGTAATTGAGGAGATAGAAGATGAGGACAAACCCACCAAAGATAATAAGACAAAACGACCCAAGAAGAAGAGTCAAGCAAGCAAAGATGAGAATGTGAATAAACAAATCACTGCCAAAAAGACTGCCCATGCTCCTGTTCTGGAAAGCGAAGATGAAGACGGTTTTCCTATTCCCAATGAAAAGGCACCTGAACCAGAGAAAAAGACTGGTGAGAAGATGGACTTGGATAATGACGAACAACGTAGCAACAAAAAACGGAGGGCCAAGGCTTCTGAGCAAGATGATGTCCAAGACAGGTACCATTCTCTTTGATCTTTACTGACGCTGTGGACAGTGCTAATATCATATATTAGCAACAAGCAAAATACTGTAGGAATTTGAAGTTGTTTCTAAACCTTGTTCCAGTGTAAACAAGAATAAAAAGAAGAAAAATCAGGAAGAAAAGAAGAAAGGAGAAAATGTCTCAAATGAGGAAGCTGATGAAGGAGTTCAGATGGGGATTGTGCTGAAAACGCTGGAAAGTTCGTCAAACTCGAAATCTCAAAATGGAACTGTTAACACTGCCATGTGAGAACTCTTGATTCTTAATTTGAGGGTTCTTTTTTGGATAAGAGACAAATCCATGTCATTTGTGAAATTTCAGTATATTAGACATTTACATGACTATTTCAAATTTTTAGGTCACAAGTAATGAAGGCTTGGTGCTATATATAAAACGGCTCTTTCAGACCTTCTCTCATCTAACAAATTTATGTGCGTTTTATTGTGTTGCAGGAGTGAAAGCTCCACGACCCCAGATAAATCTGCTGAGAAGAAAAATAAGAAGAAGAAGAAGAAGAAGAACACAAAGGAGGAAGCTACAGTTGAGAGTAAAACCATTTCTAGTATTGTTGAGAAACCAGATTCAAATTCTGAGCGGAATCAAGTGAACTCCAAGGCTTCTCAAGAACGGACATACCCAAATGGGCTCGTAGTTGAAGAGTTAAGCATGGGCAAACCCAACGGCAAGAGAGCTTCCCCTGGAACTGAGGTTTGTGTAGAGCCATAAATTGCATATATGTTACGTGTAGATAATGCAACACAGTGGTAGCACTGTGATATAACTATATGGATACTTCAAAGAAACAACATCGGACAGGAGGAGAACAATGTGTAGCTCCTTAGGCTAGCGGTGTTTTCTTAAGGGTTATTGTGGACTTAATTGAGCCTCGTATCATACTGCATCAAGCCGTAAATGTCAGTTGATTAGCCTTGGTGTGTTTTCTCAGTTATCCAGAGCTCATTTTGCTGACTCTGAGTGCAGGTTAGGGTACGCTACATTGGAAAGCTTCAGAAGAATGGGAAGATATTCGATTCCAACATTGGAAAAGCACCTTTTAAGTTTCGTCTAGGTTGGTAACAAAAACAATAGTATTTGGTTGAGAATTATAGCCCGTGACTAGTAGTATAACATGATACATATGCGCTTGTTGTTAGGTATTGGAAAAGTCATTAAGGGCTGGGATGTTGGCGTAAATGGTAATCGAATTTCTGACCAGTTTTCTTCACTTTGTTCAAAATGTGCATCATGTTGTGTTGATCTCAAGTTTTCTGAACTCCACAGGTATGCGTGTGGGTGACAAGAGAAGACTCACAATTCCTCCATCAATGGGGTAAATGAATTGCAAAATCATTTTGAATGATCTTTTGCTTTTCTACTCCAAAGCTTGTTTTTTCGTGATTATGATGTTTTTATGGAATGGTCTGGTTGACAGGTATGGCGAGAAGGGTGCTGGTTCCCAGATTCCTCCTAACGCTTGGCTGACGTTTGACGTCGAATTGATTGATGTTAGGTAAAAACCTCTCCAGAGATCATAAAAACTTTTGAAAGATTGAATCAATTGATGTGGGAATTTTTAAGATTGAATCTTTTTCACCCAACTCTTGCAATCTTGTTGAAAAAATGATGTGTTTTTCCAATTAAGGCCAAAACATTTGTTTTAAGTTGTCTTGTATTGTATTCTTCTCAGATTTTATGGGAATCAAGCTATTCCTTGCTTCATTGTTTTCCTCCTCTTTAACACTTTATTATATTTCCATTATCTAAATCATACCAAATTTATTCCATACTAGTTTCAGTAGACAATTGTATTCCATAGAATTACAACTTGGGGTAGAAACAAAACTGCATGAATTAATTAAGACTAAGATCTTAACGTTTTGGTGGTCCATGAGTGAATTTCTTTGTTCTGTAATCAAGATTTTTCAATGTCTCTCTCAAGGTTAAATTAAATTGAAATGAGAGTGACGTTCTTGCCATTTCGGTACAGTCAGAGACGATTTTGACCGGTTTCCTGTTCGTCAAGTTCTTCCGACAGTTTTTAATATCTTTTGACCGGTTTTCTTTTACTACGAATCTTTAGTGATAATTACATGTGAAGTTGATTATCCATACGTCACTATCTCTCTCCATGGCAAAGACGATCTCTCTCCATGGCAAAGACGATCTCTCCGATTTCTCTGGTTTCTGATAACCATGTTTACGACAGACTGAAAATTCGAGCTTTTTTAGAGCCAATTGTGCAACTACTGTTTCATCAGGACTGAAAATTCCGATCTTTTTTTTTTCTGAACTACGAGACTCCTCGAAAATGGTTTTACATAGTTCTCTCTACCATTACTATTCTAAAGATCGAGAAACGAAAAGCAGAGTTTCAGCTTTTTTGAGCACAAGAAAACAAAAACATAGTTATCATATTAACTGCGATTGTCTGGAACAGAGGAGCTCAAGTCGTAGTTTTGCATAGCAGAACTGACTTTCTGAAGTATCTTTTGCCACTCTGTGTCTTCCCCTGTTTTCACACATTTTCAGGAATGAAAATTTTCATAAGAAGAAAGACAGATGTTAAACTTTAATAATCACCTTCGTGAGGTCCTCCATGAAACTGCCTTTTAGCTTCTTTCAAGAAAGAAAACACTTTACGATTCATCCGATTATTTTCGTGTTTAAGACAAATGTCTCCAACTTTTGCAGATGTAACTTGATCAACGAAAGGACCTTGTTTCCATAAAAGTCTGAAATTGCATCCACACACTTCGTTTCCTTTCTCGTCCTCGCCATGTTTCTCCCTCTCCACCTAGAGGCCAACAAATAAAAACGCAGAATTTCAAGAACTTCAACATTTGAACCAAGATTTCTTAGTCTTACACCAACGACGACGGCGTCGTAGAATTTGACTTCTCCGGTAACGGAAGGACACGTGGCGCAGACTTTGGTGTCTTCACGGACTGTAGGACATTCGAAGTCTTGCATCTGAACGGAAGCAGAACGGAACCTCTCTTCGAACTGTTTGATCTCGTCGGAGTTCTTGAAATCTTCCGGCGAATAAACCTCGTCGTACGCGCAGGAGAAGCCGTTGAAAGTAACCACCAAGGAGTCGCACATCTCCCACACATCTACTCCGTACCAAGCCTCGTCCTCCGGTGACCGGAACTCAATTTCCGGACAGTTTTCTTCAGGGAAAGTGTCGTCGGGAAACTTGCTGATGTTTGTCGTTGGACAGCTAAGTCTCCTCATATCAGACATCAGAAAGTTTTTTTCGATTTTCTTTTGGAGATGGAGAGAATAGTCGACGTCGATGCCATGCAAAGCTACTTGATAAACACCAACAAAAAGCCAAAAGTAGCTCTGTGAAAAAATGTCATTTTCTGTCGGATAATTCTTCACTATAAAAATGCCATCCGTAACAGTTGACTAACACTAAAATTGAATTAAAAAATCAAGAAGTTGAATAATACTAGAATTTGAAAGAAATGAATGAAATGCCTTTGAATAACACTAAAATTGGGAAAGTAAAGTGAGAATTTTCTTGAAGGAGAGTTTTGCAATCTTGAGTTTGCTTCTAACATGGGAAACTACAACAATCACAAGAAGAGAGAACCTAAAGATGCCAGCTTCTAAACATTCTGTGTTAACAATCAACCAAAATCTCACACCCCATAATAACCCTAACAATTCCAGAAAAGAAAAAAGTGAGATCATCAGCTCGGAATCTCGTTGTCAGATTGGCTATCGCCTCCAAATTCTTCATCCTCACCTTCTAATTCATCTTCATCTTCTTCTTCTCCATCATCCTCTCCTTGTCCTCCTCCTCCTGGGATGGAAGAGAAAGGATCCTTGGCGTGGTTAACCGAGTTTGTGTAGTAACTGTGAATTGCATTCGTTGTGTTTTCATGTGGGTATGAAGCAGTTGGTGCAGGAATAACAACAGACTTGTTGAGCCTCTCGAATCTTGCCTTCCGTTCTTCTGCTGTGATGTTAAATGAGATAGAAGATGGTTGAGCCCCGAGTCTTTGCCGTCTTTCTTTTGCTAGCTGCAGCTGCGACTGCTCTTGACCTGCTATAAAAGTCCCTACCATTACCTGTAATAGAAATCAATGTCACACAACGTTATCGAGACCACACAAGATCTGGAAATTTTTAACCAACCTGGACAGGACCAGCAGCAAGAAAGAGACCAGCAAGTCCTCCACCAAAGACATGACCGTCTGGTCCTGCAAGGCAAACACTCATTCCACCAGCTCTACTTCGAGTTCCTCCAGAGTCATTTTGCATAAACGAACCCGTCAAAGAGAGAATCTCAAAACGACCCTGATCACAGTAACATACAACTCAAAAATACTTTTAAGGAAACCAAATAGAGATAGGTGAATTTTTTGTATACGTATGAGAAGAGAGAAAAAGGAAAGCATCTAGACCTCATAAGTTAGAGTACCGCCGGATGCCATAGATTGACGAAGTGTAACATTGGAGATGGGACCATTTGCTGAAAGGATGCAAATAGCACGAGATCCTTGTTGAGAGAAGGTCATTATCTTCATCGTCACATCCTGCACAAATCCATGTGTCAAGAATCATAAATGTGAGCCCATTGCCTATGACTATGCTCATATTATGAATAATTATTCAGAAAACCATACCTCTCCAGTGTTTACTGTGAGCAAATGTGGTGTAAAGTTTGTTCCAACAAAATCTGCAGCAGTTCCTAAACCTGCAAAACTGGTATCAACTGAATCGAGAAAAGTAAAAAAATCAAAGTTGAGACAACAAGACATAATAACAAAACATTAAGATATACACAGGCAAAATAAGACAAGAGCTGTTTTCTCTCTAGTCCTCGACGTATTGGGAATGTAGTGACGTGCATATTCTATTCTAATACAGTAACAATTCCCTAAAGGCGTAGCCTTTTCTTTCTTTCCACTCCCTTATGACTTCTGACTCAAAAGTTCACTTCTTCTTCCAACATCGATCAAGTCAAACCCAAGGCAAAGCCGCCTAGATCCATATGAATCACATAACTAACAAGACTGCGACATTTCTAATTTGAACAGACAACCATCAAAGGTTCCAAAGAGTTTGTCAAAGGTTTAAGCGCCGTTACCAGGACTTCTGTCGAATTGAAACATCTGAGACTTCTTGAGCCATCGATTGGACTTGCCACGTCCTCTTCCTCGTTTCTGAGGAGGAAACTCCGTCGTCAATGGAAGGGACGCGGAGATTGGCATCGGCGAGAGAGTCACGGCGAGAGTCCCGTCAGGATTATACTTTCTGGGCCTCCCTCTCTTCTTTTTTAGCTCGGAGGAAGCGGTCTCCGCCGGCATTGTTATGCTAAACGGAGGAGCTGCATTCTCAGTAACCGCGGCAGCGGCGGAAGTGATGGGTGGGCCCGAAAACGGGTTAGGGTTATCCGGTCGTGGTGGGTCCATTGGGTAAGCAACAGAAGCAGTTTCATGTTGTAGCGTCAAGCCGAAACTGCTGGGGTTGTTGGTTCCTTCTCTCTCCTCCATTCGGACATAAGATCGATGATTCTGTAAGGAGAGATTCCGACAAATGAGTAGAATCCAAGAAAATAAATCCTAAGATCCCCTCCGAATCTTTGTGATCACGAAAGATTCGAGTTAGTTTCCACAAGCTCCCTAAAAGTAAAGATTCAGACGACAGAGAAAGATGAGGAGTTACAGTAGAATTACGGGGAAAAGAGCCGTAAACAGATCAGAAATAGGTAGAGAAGAGGGAAAAAAACAGAGCTTCCATGGGAGGAATCAATCTTAATTTCAGAAAATCCGTCCTAAAACATCCATAATTACAAGCAAAGTAGAAAGATCTAATTTTTTTCTTTCTAAGGGGGGTGGTTTAAGTTGGGGGAGAAATTTCTTAACGGGTGAGGTGAAATTAGGGTTTTGCCAAGAATGGAAAGAGAAAAAACAAATAAAAAATGGAATAAACCAGATGGATATTATAATCAAATAGACAGAAAGAAAGAGAGAGAGAAAGAGAAACAAGCAAAATGTAATTTGGATTTGAATGATAATCTAAAAAATTTACGACTTAATTCGAAGAATTATTTACAAACTGTTCCGGTCTCGTAAATCTCGGTTAATATTTGTTTGGCGCATGCTAAATTAATTTTGTAAATTGATTACGGATCAAACCAATGGTTTGGTATTTACCTTTTTGGTAAACTAATGGTTTTGTATTTTAAACCAATCTAATTTGGCAGAGATGGTAGTTTACATTATATGTTTAAAGTTATCAACAAAGAATGAACACTTGAATGAAATATATTTTATTGAGATATATTGAAAAAAGGCTGTAAAGCGGAAGGAGCAAACGTAACGTTTGGCCGATGCCAAATTGCTTTTGTTTTTAGCCTACAAGAACATAAAGATAGAGACATATCTTTTTAGTCTAATCTCGTTGACTTAACATATAAACTTTGACTATATTCCTCCCTAACTCCAACAAATCTGTGGTGTGGTCCTTACTGGGCCTGTCAGAGTCCATTTTCACATGTTCTATTGATGACTTCCATCGCACGTTTGAGTTTAGTTGTGAGAATTTTATATCAATAAGATGATGTTTTTCTTTTGTTATGCTAAACGGGCCTATCCTCAATTGTTCTGAAATAATTCTGAAACTCTCTTCGATGTATTTGCCAAATAACAATTCTAAATTCTTACTCTTTCTATTGACAAGTATTTGTTCGGATAATGAAGTATTATGATGAGATGTAAACAATCCTATAATAGTGTTCATTGACTAAAATTTATAATATATTAATTGAAAATCATTTTAACAAACTAACTTTACGTTGACATGTGATTTATAAGTATATTACGTTGATGTGTAATAATATTAGAACATTTTAAGATAAATATTATCTAGGACATAATTTACTAACGTATTTACGAAAATTGTCATTATATAATATATTATATGTAAATCTCTAATATTTCGATATACAATATATTATGTCATAAAATATAAATATAATATAAAACAAAATATAAATTTTGAAAAATTAGTCAAACAAAATATAAAACAAAAATTTAGTTTAATTGAATATTTATCATATGTATATTTTTATCCAAAATAGATACAATTTAAATATATTTGTATAATTCGATTTTATTATCTATTTCATTTCCGTAATTAATATTAAAAAATTAAAAAAAATTATTTGAAATATTAGATAAATTATATATATATATATCTAATTTAAATTAACAAAATAAATAAATAATTATTATTTATAAATATTTTTTCCGACGCAGAGCGTAGATCAAAATCTAGTTAGTAATAATTGAATTTATCACCTCCAAATCAGAATCGGCCACAAATATTTCTTCCATAAATATAATAATCTTATTATTGTTTCCAAATTAGATTACTAGCCTAACCACAACTAATATCTATTGTAAATGTGTAATGAAAGAATTTATAGTTCTGTTTTCAGTTAATTTTAGCTAATTAGACTTTTTAAAAGACAAAATAAAAAGAGAAAGGAAAGAAATATGTTTGCTGGCAGTAAACCCTAAATCTACTAAACCCGAATACCACCACTGGACCCGTTTCCAGATCCATTTCTCCTTCCCGGACTGAGCAGATACGATGAGCACGGATATGGAAGAGTCTTCAGCTGTGCGACGGCGCGTGTCGTGCACAAAATTCTTCGACGCTCTCTGGTTCTGCTACTGTATGTCTTGTTTTCCCCTTGTCTGATCGCATTCTCTGATTCTACATCTTCCATCTGCTCTCCTGCAAATTAATATCCCTTCTATATTCAACAAGTTTCGCTATTGGTTCCATTTGAAATTGTTCTTCCTGGGGTTTCTTCAGCTGGCCAGAAAAATTTGAACTTGATTTAAGATTTAATCCATCTCAAAGAATCAGTATTTTCTGTGTCATCTTGCCTTTTGGGAATTGTGCTCTTTGTTGTGTGCGTGCTTGTTTTTCCTGTTGTTCAGTTCCTTGGCTCAGAGTTTGGTTTTACATAAAACAAAAGGAATTTCGTATTTGAAGACTCTCTGAAATCACTTCCACAATGCATGTTTTGTTGAAGGGATGTCTAGATGGTCCAACAAAACCAACAATGGCGATGGGACAAGACAAGGTTGGGTCTTAAAAATGGATCTCTTAAAAAACTTGGCCAGCTGAATTGCTTTCTTTCATCCAGTTTCTTTTCTCTTGAAAGAAATCTGACAAATATTTGCCTTTTAGGAAAGATCATCGTATCCAATGACCCCTTATATGATTTTAGATTTCTTTGTATGTTTTTGTGTTTCTGTTTACATCATCTGTTCGAGGGTCCTATGAGAAACTTCTTCCTCATGTATCGCTGATACACTCTACATGTATGCAATTTTCTAGGATAAAACTATGTTTCTGCTCTTTATGCTGCATTTACTTTTCCGATAACGTTGTCTTGTCTACACTGACACAAGTTATAGCTTTTTTCTTCCTTTTACATCAAGTTTCAGTGATTAACTCAGAATCTCTTTGCAGCACCATATTACCAAATGCAGCAGTATTATCGGGTTGGAAAACTTGATGATTGTACTCAGAAGTTCTCTGATCTCTTTGATTGTCTTTCATTAAAGACAAAAAGAGCTTCTGAAGCCGAGGTTTGTAGATTCTTTGATCTTGCAGTTTGGTTCATTCTTCATTACTTCTGTCTACTCAAGAGGATCAAACATCAGCATCATCTATTGGAATTTACATGGACTTGATAACATTTATAACTATGACCTGAGGTTATGTGAATTATACCTATTTTCAGTTATGGTTCAAACTCGATTTTACCTGGTCCAGCTCTTACTTTCCGCATCAATCCAGTTTTGCAGAAAAAAATAAACATGGAACATTTTCCTTCTAAACTATATCTAACATTACATAAAAACATTGGTTGAGGTTTGATTATTTATGTATATGAGTATCTGTTATGTTCCAAGATATTTAAGGTTTGACAACTGCAGAGAATTTTGGAAGAGCACGAGAAAGCAGATGCAGCAAAACATATCTGGATTATGCGGACACAAGATGAAGCTTCAAGGCATTGGAACGAGACTTTTGGGCATTTAGATGATCCTAATTGTTAGAAGTACAGTTTCACATTCTCTACTGGATTCTCGATGGACATTTTTACTTCCAAGGAACTTGATTTCTACTAGAGATCTGCAGATTATTTTGCTGGATAGAGAAAGCTTTTGTCATCTGGTTACCATGAACTTTGAGCTAAGTTATGTCTCAGTCTCCAAAGAGGCGCTCCCGGAAAGATGGTGGGATGTTTAGAGATCATTTATTGGACAGTGGTTTTATTTAGTCAATTGCGAAATGAAACCTTACATCTGTTAACAGAAAGGTACCACATTTAATAAAGTTGGAAATATTAGACATATGCCAATGCTTTTTTTCTCAAAGGTGTAGCAATTTTCTTTATATGTGATCAGATTGGTGTACCACTAGGCCAAGGATTTTTCTGGAAGTGTTTTGTGTTTTGTGTTTTTCGTTTGAAAGGATGTCTTTTGAGGCCGAACAGATTAGCATAGAATGATGATGCATTAGCAATTAACAGCTATCTTTTATGTTGCCAAAAGGTTGCTTTCCCCGAGTAAGTTCACCTGGGAGAAGTACTGGGTAGCTGTTTCTTGCTGTCTGACAGTGGCTCATTGCTGTCCAAAGGCTAGCCTTTGTCTTTTTATTTGTTTTTGTTTTTGTTAAGAGCCCCTGTTCTTCGTAAAGACTCAACCACCCTTGGGGATCTGGCTGGAGCTGAGACGGCTATCAGACATTTCGAAAGCCTCTGTCTGGCGGTAACGAGCCTAATGTTACTAAAGTTAGAAGTTAGACCTTAAATTGTAGATTTTGCAAAAAAATCTTGATTGCTATACGTTTAACTGAAAGCCTGTATTACTATTATAAAGATAGAGCATTGTGCATCATTGGTCTTAACAGATTTGAAGCAGGGAAAGAAAGAGATTAAGGGGGAAGACAGAGAGCAATGGGTATTGCTTATTCAGAGAAAGCATGAAAACTGAAGATAAACAGAGTATATATATTAATACACCAGCAACGGTCAAAGAAGGCAGAGTGTTTTTCTGGTCCCAAGGCAATGGTTTTATGCAATTTTGCTTTAGATTCTCATAACATCAAGGTAAGCTTTTCCACCGAGCTCACGGGAGAACAAGCCTTTGAAATAGTCATCGGTAGTCATGCTTCTGAAAAGTGCAACATTTTGCCTTTCCACTATACTTCTCAGCGGACCAATTTCTTTACCCGTTCCCATATTGTGAAATGTTGCCAGAGAAAGTCTCTCTTTCTCTGAGTTCACAACCCCACGATGCTCTATACTTCGGTATGTCCCATTCGTTATGATCTACATTGATAACCGATACCATCATAAGAACCATTTACAAATGCTATACCATTCACTCTCTCTCGTCTATGTAACTTACCTCTAACATGTCTCCAACATTGACAACGAAAGCATTTGGGAGAGGTTTGACAGAAACCCACTTGCCATTTTTCTTGATTTGGAGACCTTCGACTTCATTAACCTGCAAAAGGATGGTGAGTCCTGTAGAATCCGAATGCGGAGTCAGACCAATAACCCGATCGGGCTCTGGACAAGGGGGGTAGTAATTCATCCTCATTATCTGTCCTAAATCATCGTCAAACATTCTTTCCATCTCCTCATGTTTGATCTTCAGTGCTGTCGCCATTTTCGCAAATAAGTTCTTAGCTATTTTTTTCATTCCAGCCGAATACGTCTCCAGTGTATCTCTGAAGAACAGAACATAGTGTTAAACAGAGAAGACATGTGGAGTTGGTAAGAATGATTTTACACATTTGAATCAAACCTAAGGGGAAGTGGTAACTTGGGGAACAAGTGAGGCTTGCGTAATCGAACAGGTAGCACTGTGAGGTGGAACATGTCTGCCCAATCGAGTTTCTGCTCTTCTGAAACCACAAAGGCCTGTCCAAACCCTTCGAGATCTCCAGGTTGTTGCCACAGCTTCTTCTTCTCTTCCATGGGAAGGTTGAAAAAATCTTGAATCTCCGACTTGATTTTACTCAAGAAACCTGAGTCCATTCCATGGTTTACAAGCTAGAGATGATCATAAAGACACATATGTCAGATAATGATAAGATTTGGAAACTATATGGGGTTTAATATTATAGCAAGTCAACAACAACAACAACAAAGAAGAGGGGCTGCTTTGTATAGAATGAGTTTTGAAATAGTGAAGTTTGACTTTTGAGACTTTGCCTGGAAAAATCCCCATTCTTTGCAAGCGGAGTCGAGCTTGTCAATCTCAGAATCCATGGAAGTTGAAGAGCACAAACGATTCATGTCGATTACTGGAATCTCAGCTCGTAGACCAGAATCGTCGGCGATCTCAGCTTTGTCTAGATCAGACCGTACGTACCTTGAAGGAACCGTCGTGATCATCTTCTCCTTCACCATCTCTTGAACAGATGGAACTATAATAGAGCTGTGCTGTCTTGTTCCTTTGGTTTCCATGGAAGCTTCTTCTTGTAAGAACAGAAAGTGAAAAGAATGCCAAATTCTTTAAGAGCATATGATGGATACCTACAAAGTCAAGTAGACTTTATAAGCCTTTAGATGAGAGAAATGAAAAACAGTATTAATAAGAAAAGATTTCTTTGAATGGAAAATATGGATATATATTACGTGTGTATATACGTACGAATACGATATGAAATCCAGAAGTTGGAATGATATCTTCCATTAGTTTTTTGGTTTGTCCGTTTGTCGAGCAAGATATGGCTACTTTTCAAACATAGTGTTAAAATTTTCAATTTTGCTTAAAATCAACGATTTAAAAACTTGACTGGACATTGAATTGAACGTCTTTCGGATTATGATTTATCCTAGTCGGACCAATTTAACCAAATTTATTTAGTTTTTTTCTAATAAAAGTTATATTTAAATATAGAGATATAAAAATATGAGATAATTTAAATTACTTTAAATTTATAAAATTTTTAACAAATTCAAATAAAAATATTTAAGTGTAACGAAAAACATAATATAAAAGTATGAAATTAAAACATTGTAGTTTTATAAATAAAAAAATTATATATAAACAAAAGGGCAAATATCTAAAATAGCACATTTCTAAGTTTTTGTTCCAAAAATAGCATCATTAGTTTAAATTTCCAATAATAACACAAATTTAAGATTAAAATGTATTAAAACTATATTTTAATAAAAAAAAATTAAACCTTAAATTAGGAATAATGAATTCAAATACAATATTTTAAGTTTATGTATAATTTATTTAGAATAAATAAGTATTTTCACATAAATATTTGTGTTATTTTTGGAAATTTAATTTTATGATGCTAGATTTGGATGAAAAACTTTAAAAAATGCTATTTTAAGATATTAGTCTAAACAAAACTAGTATTCGGAAGAACCAAGTGTTGTATTGGTTATAGCATCTCTACGTTTATCTTATAGGTGTGAAGTTCGACTCCCCTGCACCTCACAAAGAATACTAAATTTTCGTATGAAAATATCGAGATATTGGGTCAGAAACAAAAACTAATTCATAAGCCGTTTAAGCAACATAGAAGTGAGAACCGAACATGAAGATTTGAACAAAAACTGAATAAATTTGGGTGAAACAATCAGAAACCAAAATTCCTACAAACAAAATCATTACAAATCGAAGCTTGAAACAAAAGAGAGAGAAGGGTTGAATTTCGAAAAATGAAAATGAATAAAATCGTTGGGTTTGATCGGAATGTGTGAGAGTTTTACGAAGTCGTGAATCAGAATTGAAGCGTGTCTCAAACTCCGTTGAAACGTCGAGTCTCTTTTGGCTCTTTGGATAGTGTGCTGTTTTACTCGATCAAAACGACACAACGTTCGTTTTTAAAATGGGAATGTGCACGTTTCGCCTTTACTTGAGTAGATTAATTTTGGGCTAACGATCTATTTCCCCCTCGGAACTATCGTATAGCACCAAATACCCGTAGAACTAACACCACAGTTTGTATATCCATCGTAAAGAAGTTGGAAACCTATTTCCCTTTCAATTGAAAGTTCGAAACCTATTTCTCCTTCAGATGAAAGTTCGAAACCTAATTAGACATTAACATGGTTAAATGCGGTTTACAGAATTCGTTAAACCAAATTAAACCAAATTATCTTAATTAAACCAAGTTAAACCAATAACTATCCGAATTATAACCCGATAACCCGAGATTATAATTAACCAAACCCCCAAAATTCCCAAAATCCCAAATAGAAAAAACCCTAATTCCCAAAATCGGTCACCTTCGAAATCGATCCCCCCCATTGTCGAAATCGAGCAACCCTAAGTCGAAATCGAACCCTAATACCACTATCCTTGTCGAAATCGAACCCTAACACCACGAAATCGACAAAATCACGAGGAAAAATCCCCAAAATCCGAAATAGAAAAACCCTAAATCCTAAAATCGGCCCTTTCTCGAGTTTCCCGAAGAAGGAGAAGAGCTTCACGAAGTATACATGGCGTTAATGGTGCGCGGTGATGGGGAAGAGATTCCCAAACTCGAGGATTTTCAGTCTCATTCCTTCTTTTCTCGTTTTAGGGTTTGTTTGATTGGGGATTTTCGATTTTGGATGGGATTTTATGGTTGGATCTCGGTTTTGGAATCTGGGTGGGGTTTTAGGGTCGGATCTCGGTTTGGAATCCGAATGGGTTTTGGTCTGGTTCGATATTCATCGGTTTTTGTGGTAAACCAAGTAACCCAGCTGTTCGGGAGAAATAGGTTTCGAACTTTCAATTGAGGGGGAAATAGGTTTCCAACTTCTCCACGATGGATATACAAACTGTGGTGTTAGTTCTACGGGTATTTGGTGCTATACGATAGTTCCGAGGGAGATATAGATCGTTAGCCCATTAATTTTCGCAGGTAGTTTAAAAGTTAAAACACAGACCATAACTGATAAATCCCACCAAAACGGTGTCGCGAGAACGTTGAATAATTTTTTATTTTGGCGCATTGCTTCTAATTATTTAATTTATTGTCCGTGATTCGTTTTTTGAATTATTCTTGCTGGAATCTGAAAATTGAGACCTGAAATTAAGGAAATCGCAGACAAGTAAAAGGAAGAAGACGTCGAAGAGGAGGACAACCGCAAGATGTGGAGACGCCTGGCTTTATTTTCTCCGATTATTTTCTCATCATCCCGATCCCTTGCGCTCAACCAGGTGCGATGTTTCCCGTTTCAATTTTTTAATCCCGATCGTTTTTTCTCCGTGCAAAATGAAACCGTTCATGTACCCTCTGTTGAATCATAGATTTGTGGTTTTAGCTCAGTTCATTACTTATTTTCTTAATATTCCAGGCAGCTTTTGGGCTTCAAATTCGGGAATCTTTTGCTACGGAGATAATTAGTCCGGTATATCTAAGGAAAAGCTTGATCAAATTGCTTATCAATTTTAATTCCCTTTAATTGTGTTTCGACTTTATATGTCACAGGATGAACGGGTTTTACCGCCGAAGGAGAAAGCTCCATTTATTACATTTGTACTAGGTGAGTTTTTTTATATGTTGGAACGTAGGAATTGGATCTATCTGGGGTTCTATTTGAGTTGCCTGTGATACATGGGAGATGATAAACTTTCACTTGTTTTTCAGTCAAGGGCACACGATCTGTTATTCCATTTATGTGAGAAGTAAATGCATATTTCGTCACTTGTACCAAACTTTATCATGTTCAAATGTTGGCATTTCAACAATCTGAATTTAATCTGATGAATTTAGAATATCAGGAGGTCCTGGAAGTGGAAAAGGTACACAATGCGAAAAGATTGTTGAGACCTTTGGATTGACACATCTAAGTGCTGGAGATTTGCTCAGGAGAGAAATCGCATTGAACACTAGAGACGGGTAGGAAATTGACCTTTTTTATATTTCCACTGTATTAATAAGAATGCCTTGAAAAGTTGGTGGTCATGTCACATGATGGGGGGACCTAAATTTCAGGGCTATGATTCTGAATTTGATTAAAGAAGGAAAAATTGTTCCCTCAGAAGTTACAGTAAAACTAATACAGAAAGAGCTAGAATCAAGTGACAGCCGCAAGTTTCTCATTGATGGTTTTCCACGAACTGAGGAGAATCGTGTTGCTTTTGAGCGCATAGTGAGTATTGTAATATCTTCTCACTTTTTTTCTTACCTTCTTTTACATTGAAATAGTTCCAGAACAGAGCTTTGAGCATGAGTTAGCTCTTTTATATTATTGTAGATAAGATCAGACCCAGATGTAGTACTGTTCTTCGACTGCCCGGAAGAAGAGATGGTGAAACGCGTTTTGAATCGTAATCAGGTACTTAACGAGAAAGTAATTTCCCTGTAAAGTTTCCAGTAAAAATACTGATTCTCTGCTATTGCAGGGCCGAGTTGATGATAATATAACTACAATGAAGAAGCGTCTGAAAATCTTTGAGGCCTTAAATCGTCCTGTTATTGAATACTACAAAAATAAAGGAAAACTCTACACCGTGAGTTATTTGCAAACATTTATGACTTAATCCCATGGAAGGTATGAGAAACTGTTGATCATGTTTGATTATTCGATATTGCATATGGTGCAGATTAATGCAGTAGGAACAGTGGATGACATATTCCAGCAAGTTCTACCTATTTTCACTTCATTTGAGGTAAACATTAGCTCTCTCTCTCTCTCTTTCTCTTCCTCTCTACATTTCAGTTTAAAATGTCTTCTTGTTTGCCTCTTCCAGAGATGAGGGCATTATAAACACTTGTGCTTTCTGCAACCAAATCAATGATCAGAAAAGTCTTCTATGTCGTTAATCTATTTTTCGGACAGATAAAATCCATGTTCTGAGTGCAAGAAGATTTGGGTTTAACACCTACAACTTTTGTGTGCAGCAATTGAAGGAGGAGCATGTAAATCCAAAGTCCCCTCCCGGTTCATGTTTCGTAGAAAACTCTTAACAAAATGGATTTGCTAATTACTCTTGAATTTTGTTTCACTATGTTTCGTTTTGTCTGTAATACTTATATACCATATAAGGTATAAAAACAGACAAAAGAAACTAACGTAATATTCTCATAACCTCTGATTCCTTCCATTTATCTAAATCTCAACTCAATAGATAAAGAAAGAAAATTGAAAAAAGAAGAAGATGGTGAGCATTGTACAGAAACCAAGCTTCTGTTATCCAATTGTATCGTCTTCTTCGATGAAAAAGAAACCCAGACATTACGAACAGCTGAAGCGAAGACAAATTCAAGACAACATCAACAACGGGTTCACTTCTCTCTCCTTCACCAAACCAACTCCCACACCCATCTTTATCGGACATCAGCCGATTCACCGGACCCAACTCGAAGCCTTAGACTCCGTCATTACAGACCTCGAAACCTCCGCTCAAAAAGGCATCACCATCAGCGAACCAGAGATCTTTGCTTCTCTCCTGGAGACATGCTACGGCTTGAGAGCCATTGACCATGGTGTTAGAGTTCATCGCCTTATACCTGTGTATCTCTTGCGCCATAACCTGGGGATTTCGTCGAAGCTTGTTAGGCTTTACGCGTCTTGTGGATACGCGGAAGTTGCACACGACGTGTTCGATCGAATGTCTAAAAGACAATTATCCGCTTTTGCTTGGAACTCTCTTATCTCAGGCTACGTGGAATCGAGTCAGTACGAAGACGCCATGGCTCTCTACTTTCAAATGGCTGAAGAAGGTGCAAAACCAGATCGGTTCACGTTCCCACGCGTTTTAAAGGCTTGTGGAGGAATTGGGTCTATTCGTATTGGAGAAGCGATTCACCGTGATTTGGTTAAGGAAGGTTATGGAAACGATGTCTATGTGCTCAATGCTCTTGTTGATATGTATGCAAAATGCGGCGACATTGTTAAAGGAAGGAATGTTTTTGATATGATTCCTCAAAAGGACTTTGTTTCCTGGAATTCCATATTGACCGGTTACCTTCACCATGGCTTGTTACACGAGGCTATGCACATTTTTCGTCTGATGGTTCAAGTTGGGATTGAGCCTGATAAGGTTGCTATATCTAGTGTTTTAACTCGCATTTCTTTAAAACATGGACGTGAATTACATGGATGGGCAATTAGGCGAGGAATGGAGTGTGAGTTATCCGTTGCAAATGCTTTGATTGTTTTCTACTCCAAAACAGGACAATTGGGTCAAGCCTGCTTCATATTCGATCATATGCTCGAGAGAGATACAGTATCCTGGAATGCTATTATCTCTGCTCATTCTAAAGATTGTAATGGTTTGAAGTATTTTGAGCAGATGCAGCGTGCTAATGCTAGACCTGATGGTATCACGTTTGTCTCGGTTCTATCTCTCTGTGCTAATACAGGAATGGTAGAAGACGGAGAAAGACTGTTCTCATTGATGTCGAAGGAATATGGGATTAACCCAAAAATGGAACACTATGCATGTATGGTGAATCTCTATGGAAGAGCAAGGATGATGGAAGAAGCGTACTCAATGATCGTTCAAGAGATGGGCTTTGAGGCTGGACCAACTGTTTGGGGAGCTTTGTTATACGCTTGTTACCTCCATGGAAATGCAGATATAGGAGAGGTTGCTGCTCAACATCTTTTCGAGTTGGAACCCGATAACGAACATAACTTCGAGCTGTTGATTAGAATTTATAGCAAGGCAAAGAGGGCAGAGGATGTTGAGAGAGTAAGGCAGATGGTGGTGGATCGAGGATTGGAGATATAAAGTGGCCCTACTCAAAGGTGCGTACTAGTTTATCTTCTTAAATCAGCCCATGTGAAGTCATATTATGTGCAATGATCTTAATCTTACACACAGGAGACTTGGTTGTTCACAAAGAAATGATCACATGACATGTGTGAACGCGTCTGATTGATTAGCTGTTAGAAGTGATTTCTAAGTTCTAGATTCTCGTGGGATGTCTTCTGCAAGATTTGACTTAAAACCAGCGTCATCACTAGATTACAATTTTTCATCTGCATTATTCAATTGAAAAGTCATATTTCTCGTGACCAGTGTTTCATATGGTTTAGTCACATGGGTTTTAGTCATTGGTCACGTGCATAAGGACCCACCATTTGCATATTTAGAAAGCTAGGAGGATCCAAATATGTATGTTGTTGTCTAAAAGAATCATAAGATAACATGGAGTCAGAACACTCTAGATGAAGACGAACAATTCCAGCTTATCCTTTTTATTGATATCCTCATTGCTTCACATTTATTAACGTTCAAATCCAATTTTTGCTCTAAAAAATAATGTATCTGCATTCACACATTCTTTAAGACTCTCTTTATAAATCCCTGAACCATTTTGCTGCTACTCACACTTTTAATCGTTAGATTCTAAAACCCTTTTGTGTTTGAAACCCAAATATGGCGAGAAGTTTCGAGCTTTTTCTGATTCTCTTTGTTCTATATCTGTCCACCGCAGCAATAGCCATGGCCAGAAACCTTGAAGAGGAATCAAGTGGTGATACAGAGTTCGTTAAAGCCTCTTGTGAGACAACAACATACCCGAAACTATGCTATCAGTCTCTGTCTTCATATGCAAGCGAAATCAAGAAGCGGCCATGTCAGCTCGCCGAGGCAGCACTCGCTGTTAGCATTGCCCGAGCAAAGTCAGCCAAAACCTATGTCGCAGAGATGAAAGACTATAAAGGAATCACAAAGAGGCAGCACGAGGCTGTCTTGGACTGTGTTGAAGAGATGGGAGATACTGTTGACAGGTTGAGCAAGTCGCTAAAGGAACTGAAGCATCTGGAGGAAGGGGAAAGCGGACAAGACTTCTGGTTCTGTCTGAGCAATGTCCGAACGTGGACAAGCGCGGCTCTGACAGACGAGACCACATGTCTTGATGGGTTTGGAGGGAAAGCCATGAATGGAGAGCTAAAAAGCTTAATCAGAACACACATTGTACGTGTGGCTCAAGAAACGAGCAATGCTTTGGCTCTGATAAACGTCTTTGCTTCAAAGCATTGAAAACATTTACAAAGGATTAGTCTTGTTCTCTTGGATTTGGTTTCTAGTGGGTTTTGAAGAAATGTGTGTGTTGGTTTGTTTGAGTCATATCAGTTTCTCTTGCTTGCTATATTGTTGTTATCATCTACGTTCTGCATAGTATGAAGCTGTTGATTTCGATTGGTAAAACTATATAGATTTGTCAAAGCACTTACAATTTCCTCTTTTAAAACCCTTCTCAACTCTCAAGTCATCTGAGTTAGACCCCTTTTTGTTTAATGTTATATAAAATCGTTTTATATAAAATCATACCAATTTGCGTATAAATTGTTTGAAAACCTATTTTCATAGTTCATTCTAAAATGTTTATTTCTTGCAGTGATCTAAACCAAACCTGGCCACGTACACAAGCATTTATGTAAGAAAATGACTATGTGAATTAATGTTGAACAATTACACATTGTGAAAAATTGGAATTTGTACTAATAATGACATAAAAAATATAACGTACGTACGCATGCACATGCAAAGACAGAGAAAGAAGAACACGATGTCCAAAAAGAGAGAGAGAGAGAAGAGTTTAAGGATTAATTCAATAACGTAGATAATTAGTAATAAGTGCCAAAGTATTGCTAGTAATTCTTGATAGCTCAGAAATAGCCTTCTTCACCTTCTTCTTCGTCTCCACGTTCACTTTCCCTTCTTCGAACCCATCCGTACACGTGCTCTCGTCGGTCAACGCCGAGCTCACCCACGTCTTCACGTTCTTTAAATGATCCTCCTTAGAAATTCCTCCGCCTTTTAGATTTTTCATCTCGGCGATCGCTTGCTTGAGCTCGTCGACGGTGTCTTTCATCTCGTCCAAGCAGTCCCTCAGGATCGGAACCTCAGGGCTGGAGGCAGATTTGGCCTTTTTTAGAAGGTTAGAGACAACTGACGTAGCTTTATTAGCAGATTTGACGTTGAGGCTAAGGGATGTTGTGCAGAGTTTTATCGGGTCGGATTTAATGGTGGAAGAGTAAGAGGACAATGAATTGTAGCACATTGTAGGGTATGTTGCTGCGTTACATGCCGTTTTTACGAACGTTGTGTAGTTTTGGTATTTGGCTGGTGGAGTGGCTGTTGTCTTTGGGATGCTTGATGAGTTGATGAGAACAATGAAAGCAAGAGAAAGTATCACCAAAAACGACATGTTTCTGTCGGGTTTAATTAAAAGAGAATATTAGAAAATTCAAAACTTTATGAGAATTGTGAGACTATGAAGTATATTTATACACACATTGGAAATGATTGGATCTATCCTCTTTGTGCATAGGAAATTCTTTTAACTAATAAAAAAAAATTATGTATCTGTAATCAATTTTGTTTATGGAAAAGAGATAGATATTTTACAATATGGTGTGATATTTCATATTAAACTAGATTTATACCCACGGTATGAGTGGGAAAAAATATTCGTAAATGATATTTTATTAATAAATATAAATTAAATATTTATATAATTTTAACTTTTATTTAAAATTACTTTTAACATTAATTTTGTATATATAAATTAAGAAAAGAAAAATAATTATTTTTTATAAATTTAATAATATTTTTTTGTTAATTTAATAAAATATATTAATACTCTAACTAAATTAATAACAATGGAATATATTGTAATTATTTGAATAAGTTAAACCTATTTATATATTTATTTGAAATTTAATGTAATGATAAAATGTAAGTATGATATTTCTGTTAATAACACGTGAGAATAAAATTATTTTCTTAAATTGTTTCTCAAATAATATATTAAAGATTAGATAATAACTTAAATCTATTTATATTTATTTAAAATTATTTATAAATTAATGTATTAAAAATTTAAACAAATAAAAATTATTGTTTGTACAAATGAAATACTATTTTTTGGTTAGTTGAATAAAATATATTGATTCTCTAACCAAATTAATATTATTGGCATATATTGTAATTATTTTAGTAATTTAAACTATTTTATATATTTAAACTGAAACTCGTTGTACTGTTGACACGTTAGCATGACATTTTTGTTATTAACACGTCATGATAAGGTTATTTTGTTAAAAAAATTCTCAAATAATATATTAGGGATACGATAAGTAGTTCTTAAATACATTATTGAAATTTGATTAATATTCGAAGCATGTGACATCTGAGACTGTTTGTTCCATTCCTCCCGAATCATTAAACACTAATATAATTTAGTCGGCTCTCGTTTCCCTCTAATCATTATGATGTAAAGTGTAAAAACAATTAAGAAGTTTTTCAATGCCCAAATGAAAAAATTGGATTAATTCCGGTGTTTAAGCAAAGAGGCACGTGATGATATGATGATCATGTAATATGAAGGTGGACCAGATCTTTTATTTCGGAGAGACATCTTTGTGAATATTAATATACTAATCATTATCTCTTCTTCAAATTATTAAGAGTGACAGATCGATCGACGTATCATGTATGTGCATATAACAGATAGATCATATGCAAACTAATCTCCTATGTATGATTTATACGTAGCATATGGGTGTTAATTGGCTGGAACAGCCTTACATATTTATAATATATTAATTGGGAATCATTTTAACAAAATAATTTTATTTTGACGTGTGATTTACAAGTATGTCACGCTGATGTATCACATTATTAGAGCATTTTAAGATAAATATTACCTAAGACATAATTTACTAGAATATTTATGAAAATTGTCATTATACAATATATTATATGTAAATTCCTAATATTTCGATATACAATGTATTTTTGCATAAAATATAAATATAATATAAAACAAAATATAAATTTTGAAAAATTAGTTAAACAAAATATAAAACAAAAGTTTAGTTTAATTGAATATTTATCATATGTATAATTTTATCCAAATAGATACAAATTTGAATCTATTTGTATAATCTAATTTTATTATTTATTTTATTTTCGTAATCAATATTAAATTTTTTTTTAAAAAAAGTATTTTAAATATAAGGTAAATTATATATATATATATAATTTAAATTAATAAAATAAATAATTAATTATTATATGTGAATATTTTTCCTATGCATGACGTGGGTCACAATCTAGTTGTATTAGTAATTAGCATTTAAAACTACTTAAAAGCAATACACAAAATTTCAAATTTGGAATAAGATGAGTACCAATACGAAATTACAGACAAGTGCATACACAAATGCAAAGGCAGAAAAATTGGCATTTCGAAATATAACACTATTTTTTCAAACAAAATATCACACATACATCTTTTTAGTATTGACAGACAAGTGCTTCTCATATGATTCAAAATTCAAGTATATATACATGAAGATATGAGTGGTTTAAAAGACCTCAAAAATAACATATTCATTATAATTGAGAAGAATGGTAACAAAGAACAAACAACATCATACAAAAACAAAGAATAAGAAACATGATTCTGAACCAAATTGATTTAAATCCGCTCAAGAACCAGAGTTGTTCTGATCCATTGGCAGCAAATATCTATGGACTATTCGGATATATAAACTCATCCAAAATCGCTAATATTATCCAACATTTAACATCTACTACGATCTACAACCGAACTTAGTAGGGAGATGAGGAAAAAATAGACCAAAGAACTTCACTTCTCGGTCTCATCAACACGAAGACGTAAAAAGGCTCAGCAAAAGGTGAGAACTGCGACGAGTAACATACTAAACATTAGCTTCAAGTGTCCATTTAATATAGATGTTGCAGCTGAATGGTGTTGTTCCCTGCAATATATTAGGAGTAAGCCCAATCAAATCAACCCAAATCAAACTACATCAAAGATACTAGACAAGAGAGAATCTTCACCAAACAAAACATCTTCTTCTTGGCATCTTTCTGCTCGTACGAGATTGCCCTGCAGTCAGAGCCGGCCCTGAATTTAACAGGATCGCAAGCCAAAAAAAATAGATCGTTTTATATTACAAAAAAAATTGGACCGTTCTAATTTTTAAAATTTTTTGTTGTTATAAGGATTTGAACCGAATAACTCAAGGAAGCAGTTTACTTTTATTTACCATTTATGCTAAAAATACTTTTGAAATAAAGACTGCTTTTTTATATTAATAGTGAGGGCCGCAAACACGAGCTTGCTTTGCTTGGACCCAGACCCGACCCTGCCTGCAGTCACACACCTCTGCAACACACAAAACCGTTTTGCAGGCTTATCAATAATTATTTGTTAACAAAAAATCTTTTATCTTTTCTACAAGTTTATCCTATATAAATGATTGTAAACCTAATCTATTATTCAAGCAATGAAAATGAAATCTTGAGCTCATTTTCTTTCTTCAACTTCGATTCAAATATCTCCCTGCTTTCACAATTGGCAAAAAATTATGTAGTAAGAATATTTGATACGTATAGTCTTACTCCAATCGGGGGCAATTTTGTCATTTAATCTTTTACATTATTTTACCTGATGTCTCTGTTTCACAATTTGATTAAAATTTAATTATCATAAAAAAAAGCAAATGGTCTAGTAATAACCACGTATCAAAACCCAAAAAGGTTCAGAAGGATTCTTGACAACAAGAAGTCGACCATGAATATTTCTTTATTATAAAGAATCAAATACCTTTTATATAGAAGAAATTTAACAAACAACGTTATAGTTCGCATATAATATTTTGGGTTTACTTCCGTCAACTACACAAATTTATGTGAATAAACTTATTTTCACCCGTACTTTTTGGATCTTCCGTTAACTACATAAACTATATTTTTCTTTCATAAATTACACAAACTTTATAAATTCTTCTAATTACAGAAATTCTATTAATGTTTATGTGTTAAATAGCTACTAAATTTGGTTTTGATTCAAAAATTAGGTTTTAACTTGGGTTTATTTTGAAATTAAAACTAGATTTTCGAAGTAAAACAAAATTTAATAACAATTTAACGTGTAAATATTAACGAAGTTTTTGTAATTAGAATAATTTATGAAGTTCATGTAGTTTATGGAAAAAAACATAGTTTATGTAACTTATAAAAGACCCAAAAAGTACGAATGGAAATAAATTTATTCACATAAATTCGTGTAATTAACGGAAGTAAACCCTAATATTTTTTCGTCAAACTACATTAATATAAATCTTATATCATTAAATTTTCATTAAGAGGACCCATGTAAAAGTGATGTCAAGAGAAATTGTGATACATAACTAAATGGTAACACCTCACAATGATGGTAGAAGGAAGAAAACACGAAGAGAGACACACCGACTTTATTTGGCTGAATCAAAAGCGAAAAGAAAGGTCACATTCTTTCTCTTTCATATCTTTTCACTTTCTTTTCACAACTACACACATATATACATACACTTACACTTATGCACGTAAGTACAGAGTAAATATATAAATGTTTGGGGTAGACAAAGATTGCATCATGGCTTGCGTTTACAAGTGTTTGGAGACACGAGGGTCCATAGTCACTAATCCACTACAATGATTCAACCTTTTCCTTTAAATGTATATATGTATATTAACCCCAACAATTTCAATATCTTTTTACGCTTAACTTGAATTATTGATTTCGAAATAGCATTTGGTAGTGTCGAATATTAGTTTTTTAGTGTAGAATATTAGTTCAAAAAATGAATGAAACACCTTTGTGTGCAATCATGGTAATAGTTTTTATGTGTAGTATCATAAATTTTTTTTTCAGAAAATGGATTAACGATAAGGTAACTACAATAATTTTACTAAATAAAAGTAGCTATTTGAGGTTTCTAAAACTATCCATCTAAGTCAAGAAATAAATTTTAAAATTATGATACATGGCCAACTTTATCCATATCATTTTAAACCTACTAATAATTTCTATAAAATTAAATCTCTAAATTCTAAAAACTTCACAAAAATTTTGACGATTAAACTTACACAAATTAAAACTTATAACCACTAACTCACCTATTATTAACCACTACCACCTTAGCTTTTATTGTCTTGTCCATTATCATCTCTCCTTTTATTGCCCACTACTATCCTAACATTATAAAACACCATACATTTCATCACAAACATTACACACATTCTTTACAAACTAATCATGACATCAAAAAATTCTTCTCAACCTCATACTTTCGCTTTTTTCAATAATTATGATGGAAATTTTTGTAATGAATAAATATTGGTGCGATTTATTCATTTTTGGGAAGTCCGAAATTTTAACAAAGTCAACACGTTTATGGATTTGGAAATACTTCTGCTCGACAAAAAGATATGTTTAAAAAATTATGTTTGAATTTTTTTTTAAAAAGATAAAAATAATATATTTTTTATATGTCAATTTGTTTTAAAAGCCTTAGGATTCTCGCACAGAATCAATTTATAGAACCCAAATCGACCGGTTTAGACAAGTGATTTTAAAATTAAAAGTTAGGACCGAAATTTTAGCTAGATTGCGGTTCATGCGGTTGTATCGGACAAGAATTGAGGAAACATGAAGGTTCGATAGTTTTTATTTTCTTAATACTGAAATACAAAAAAAAAAATTATAACATGTTGTGGGAGCTTTTCTTCAATAGAATTAAAAAATTTGAAAGAGTCTTGATGGTTCTTTTTTGTACAGAAACCATAATATTTAATGAATACGTGTTAAAAAATTTTCAGTACGAGATTTGCTGTAATGAATGAAACAAATAATGATGGATAAAATATAAAGTTTCAAAGAAAAAAAGAAATATTTTAAAATTAAATTATTAAAAAAATTAAATTATTAAAAAAATTAAATGGTACCGCTAGTATTAGAGAAATTAAACAATAGTTGGCTGTTTATTATCTAATAAAAATATATAGAAATTTTTTTGAAAAAAAATTATCTGTGTGAAACAAAAATAAATACTAAAAAATATTTTTACATGTAGTTTAATATAATAAAACTAACCAAAAAGAATATGTAAAACGGGCATAATGTGGGGGCTGAATCGGAATAAAGATAGATACTTTGGCATACCAAATAAGTGAAGAACGTACATATCCAAAACTGTTTTCAAATTTCGTAATCTTTCTTTATCACTCTCCTGTGGATAAAGTCTGTGAGGGATCGCATGATGGATTGTGCCTCAGTGTTGATGACATGAGAACCACCACTTTTATTTCTCTCTCTCTTTTTAATCTATTTTTCCTAATCATTTCCAACACCTATATTCCAACTTTTCCTTGTTTAATATTATACATTTTTTTTACTTGTTAATGTCGTGGTTGTGGATGAAGTTCCCTTCAATATTTTGATTAGTCCAAACCTAATTTATCGACGGGAAACGACCAAATCTAATAATTTATTTATTTTCATTTTTATGTTTTAATTATTTAAATTTTACTTAATTTTTAATTAATATTTCAGTGATCTGAACTATTGGCAAAAAGAAAAAAATTATTTCAGTTTTACAATCTAATTTAATAATAATAGTTGTAGATTTATTCTAAATTACATAACGCTCTTTTTACAAATGTTAAAATCTATATGACAGCTAAAAATTATAGAACAGTTTAAAAATAGGGTAAATGTTTAAAATAATATATTTCTAAGTTTTTATTCCAAAAATAACATCATTATTTTAAATTTCCACTAATAGCCTAAATTTAATATTAAAATGCATTAAAACTAAATTTTAATAGAAAAAATTAAAATCTAAATTGGAAAAAATGAATTCAAATATAATATTTTAAATTTATATATAGTTTATTTAGAATAAATAAGTATTTTTACATAAGTATTTGTGTTATTTTTGGAAATTTAATTTTACGATGATATATTTGAATTTTTTTTAAAGTGATATTTTAAGGTATTATTCTTAAAAATATAATGATTTTAAGTTTTTAAAGTAGAAAATACTCTTTTGATATGTGTCAAAATCTAATAACTTAAACTCATGGATTATAGTTTTTTTTTTCTTTTTTCTTCTTTAATATTTTCTCTATATTTTTTGTATGTTATTAATCTATCTGATTTATTTTTTAGTTTACTATAACTTAATATCTTTTTATAAACTTAATTGTTATATATGTGTCTAAATTTAACTGGAAACTATTTTTACAAATATTAAAACCCGATTAGTTGATCTATAAAATTATATATATAATAAAATAATAACGAAAGATCTAGTATGGTCTTGAAATCTGAACTTTTCCCACTTTGTATCTTTTTGTCGCATAATGTGATTATTTTGAAATGTTGACGCGTCGTAGAACACACGCTCCAGAATAACAGTTTTGATAACATATAAAATTCGAAAACCTAAATAATGTGAAACCAAATTTAAACATGACGTATGGTTATTGGAAGATCGCCTAAATCATTAAATTAAATTATCGGGTCAATCCAGTTACTAGTCTCACACGTCAAGTCTTAACACTAAGAGTCTATGTGACTAATTAACCTACACATAAGAGAATGTGACCGATACAATAATAGACAAATTATTTTTATAATAACTATGGTATATCTATATATATGATCTGTGTGCAATTCAAATGATTTTCAGACTTTTCTTTAAATGAATTCCAGTTTTTCGAAATGGTAAAAGTCCTCGTTAACTGGAAACGTACCTATACATCCACATTCTCAGATTATTCTAAAGTTCCAATTATCTTTGTTCGAGCGACAAAATTGACTGTAAATATTCTCAGGAAGAATTTTGTTATGGCAATTGCAATCTTTTTGGTCAAAGACATTAGCAAAATCGTCAAAAACGAATTTTTAAAAGGGCAATTTTTAAGTTTTAATTCTAAATATAACACTAATTATTTAAATTTCCAAAAATAGCATAAATTTAATATTAAAATAATTAAAAAAAAATTTCTGATGAAAAAAATTTAAACCTTAAATTGGAAAAATTGAACACAAATATTATGTTTTAATTTTATATATAGTTTATTTAAGATAAATAGTTATTTTCAAATAATAATTTATGCTATTTTGGAATTTTATTTTTAGTGTGCTAAATTTAGAAAATAAACTTAAAATAGTATTATTTTAGGGTATTACTCTTTCTAAAATGATCTCGTTCATATTTGTATTGCATTTTTTTCCAAAAAATATGTATACGTTAAACATTTATAAGATTTTTCGCACTACTATATATAAGTTACTGATATTGCAATAGTGAATAACTATATAAATACATAGTTTACATAATTCAAAAAGGTTGAGATCGCTTTGTTTGACAAGTTTTAAATTTGGTTTTAATTCAATTAAAAATCTCAAAGCAGAGTAGCTAAATCAGTTTATTAATCAAGAAAAACAAATTAAATCGAAACGTGACATTCTCCAACTCTCCTTCACAGCCACGCTTAAAATTTTGTAGATAATGGGTGACCTAACTTTGTTGGAAAATGCCAAAAATAAATAAATAAACCAAAGCCTATGAAACGTTCCATGTCAACTTTCTTAGTTAAGTCCATCAACAATCTTTATTATTTCTGTTTTGACGAATCATATTCCACCACCATTATTATTATTATCAACAGGAACAACAATTTCATTGCCTTATTATTTTTGTTAAAAGATGTCTTTCCATCCTATAAAATATAATAAATATAATGTGTTATATTGCTATAAAAAGAGGTGATAGAAATTAATCCAAGACTCGGGTTGTCTAGCTAACTGATTGTAAAGGTAGGGGTTTACTTCCGTCAACTACACAAACTTATGTGATTAAACCTATTTCTATCCGTACTTTTTGGGTCTTTTTTAACTACATAAAATGTATTTTTCTTTCATAAATTACACAAATTACATAAATTATTCTAATTGCAAAAATTCTATTGATGTTTACACGTTAAATAGCTATTAAATCTGGTTCTAATTCGAAAATTTAGTTTTAACTTGGGTTTATTTTGAAATTAAAACTAGATTTTTAAAATAAAATAAGTTTTAATAACAATTTAACGTGTAAAAATTAACGGAATTTCTGTAATTAGAATAATTTATAAAGTTTATGTAGTTTACGGAAGAAAAATATAGTTTATGTAACTTATGAATGACCCAAAAAGTATGGGTGAAAATAGATTTATTCGTTTAAGTTCGTGTAATTGACGGAAATAAACCCTAAAGAAAGATATGATATACTTTTTTCAATCCATGACCTATTTGTCTGACTAAAATAATGTTCTTTTTCAAATGGGATAATCTTTAGGCATCCAATTTATCATTGCCACAGAGTAGATACTAATCAATCACAGCATATTATTTTTTAAATAAAAAAAATGGTAGAAAACATTGGATAATTAAGTCCCAACAGAATATGACCAGATGAAGAGAATCGAACCTAAAAAAAGAAAGTGGAGATCACAATCCAAAACCCAAAATAACTAATACGAGAAATTAGAAGAAAATAACTAAAAGAAATTGAAGGGGGGCAGTGTGTAGTGTGAGGAGGTTGAAATATTGGCAGGCAAGCTGACATGTTACCCATATCTGCCTTTTTCAACCAAAGCATGGAGTGGGAGACAATTCATGTGGTCTCTTACTCAAAACCTCCCTCTTAATCACTCTCTAATTATTATTACTCTCTCTCTCTCTCTTTCTACATGTGTCCCCATAAAATGTATTCTTTTGTTTAGTATATAACTTGCCTTGTAATAAATTGCATTTCAGTTGTAGACCGTTTTACACAAATACTATATTTTTCAATTATTTTAAAATTAGATTTTGACCCACGGCCTGGGAAAAAATATTCACAGATAATAACTAATTATTTATTTTGTTAATTTAAATTATATATATATAATTTATCTCAGATTTAAAATAATTAATTAAAAAATTTTAATATTGATTACGAAAATGAAACAGATAATAAAATCGGATTATACAAATGTACTTAAATTGTATCTATTTTAGATAAAATTATACATATGATAAATATTCAATTAAACTAAATTTTTGTTTTATATTTTGTTTGACTAATTTTTAAAATTTATATTTTATTTTATATTGTATTTACATTTTATGACAAAATATATTGTATGTCAAAATATTAGGGATTTACATATAATATACTGTATAATGGCAATTTTCGTAAATATTCTAGTAAATGATGTCTTAGGTAATATTTATTTTAAAATGCTTTAATATTGTGACACATCAGCGTGACAGACTTGTAAATCACACGTTAACATAAGGTTATTTTGTTAAAATGATTTACAATTAATATATATATATATGTGGTTTTAGATATATATATTGTAATTTAAAAAGTAGAATTTTCTTTAATATATATATATATATATTGTAAATTTTTAGAATTAATAATTTTAAATCTAAAACATTAAATAATGAAACTATCTATATTCAGATACGTAATTTAGAAGAAAAAAACATTAATCAAAGGAATAATTTAAAGTATTTAATTTCAAACTTAAAAATTTGGGTTACAAAAGTTTGAAAATATAAGTTAAATCCTAAAATACATAAAATTTTGGAAATATTAATTTAAACGAATTTCCTCCTATATATATTTGAAATAGGAAGAATAGTTGCAAGTGGGGTGCTCATTTGGTCAACCTTTGTAAGTGAGAAAATTAAAAGGAGAGATTTTTTGTAAACTACCAAAAACAATACTAATCGTAAGCAAATTAAATCCGTTCCTTTGATTAATTACTAATTATTAGCCACCCACCCACGCACCCACCCATCAAACAAAAAAAAAATTAAAATTGAAAAACAAAAGCCTGTCTTTTCCTTCTTAAGAAGAAGCCTCTTGGGTTCATTTCGTCTCATTATCTTCCAAACTTCACAAAAAGAATTTCTTAACAACTTTTTTCCTTTCTACTTATTTCTCAAAATCTTGGAGGTTTGATTAAATAAGAGGAGAGAATTCGAAGAACATTTTCTTTTGTCTTCAGATGGCTCTTGATGATTCATGCAACACAGGTCTTGTTCTTGGTTTAGGTCTCTCACCAACGCCTAATAAATACGATCACGCCATCAAGAAATCTTCCGCCACCGTTCACCATCGTCTCGATCCGTCGTTGACACTAAGCCTCTCCGGTGAGAGTTACAAAACTAAAACGGTTGAGATTACCGTCGCCGGCGCCAGAGACCAAATTTGTCGGCAGACTTCGTCTCACAGCGGAATCTCATCTTTCTCGAGCGGAAGGGTAAAGAGAGAAAGAGAAATCTGCGGCGGCGATGGTAAAGACGATGCGGAAGAGACGACGGGAAGAGTAGTGTGCTCGAGAGTGAGCGATGATCATGAAGATGAAGAAGGTGTTAGTGCTCGTAAAAAGCTTAGACTCACTAAACAACAATCTGCTCTTCTTGAAGAAAGCTTCAAACTTCATAGCACCCTTAATCCCGTATGATACAGCTAACTATCTCCTTAATTAATCTGTTCTTTTTGTTTACATTGATCATGTTTTATTTATTTATTTTTTTATAAATTTACAGAAGCAAAAACAAACTCTTGCGAGACAGCTAAATCTAAGGCCTAGACAGGTTGAGGTGTGGTTCCAAAACAGGAGAGCCAGGTAAATTTAGTTTATTGATTTTTAAGTAATTTTAATTCCATTTTTGGTTCTTTAAGTTTTATTCATTAAATTATATTGAAATTTGGACAGGACAAAACTAAAGCAAACAGAAGTGGATTGTGAGCTTTTAAAGAAATGTTGTGAGACTTTAACGCATGAGAATAGAAGGCTTCAAAAAGAGCTTCAAGATCTTAAAGCTTTGAATTTGTCTCAACCACTTTACATGCATATGCCGGCAGCCACTTTAACGATGTGCCCATCTTGTGAGAGACTCGGCAGCGGTGGTGGTGGTGGAGGCGGAGGGGGCGGTGGGGGTACGGTGCCGGTTGATGGAGGAAAGGCGATGGGAGTTTTCTCCATCGTCACAAAGCCTCGTTTCTTCAATCCTTTCACTAATCCTTCTGCAGCTTGTTAATTAACTACTTAATTATTATTTAATTTGCTTTCGTTTTTTTAATATATCAAATTAGGAATTAGTTAGAAAGTAAAACCCAAAGAGATTAAGTTGAAATTTGGGAAAAGTTGGGTATAGTCTTGAACATTTCCACTTTATTTTTCGGTGGGATTGTTGGTTAATGAGGAGAAAAATAGTTTGTAATGAAGCAAAAATGGTAGTCTTTACACTAATCAGTCTTCTTTTGTAGTCCTCTTCAAAGTTATTATTATAGTATAGTTTTGCTTGTAAAAAACATATATACTTATAATTAGTAATTTTTGTACAAATTTGTAATGATTTTATTACATCGTCTTTGGCAAATGATTGTTCATTCATGTGAATACAATATTGATTTATATATTTTTCCGACGTCGGCTTGGGTTCCGTTCACATTTACAACGACGTAAACTACTAAACATGTCGTTTTCTTCCTTCCTTATTTTAAAGGTTTTCTAAGCGTTCTTATATTTGATTCTATTCAGAGGAAGATTCGTGTATACATATTTGTCAGAGAATCCACTAAGGTTTTATCATTTCAAAGTTTCAAAAATTTCTTAGTAAAAGTTATAATGAACCGACATCAATAGATTCTTACGATAATACTTCCAATGTAGAAAACCGTTTTTGTGGGAAATCGCATATCGGACTAACCTGGGCTCTGATACTATATTAGAAAATATGGACATCTAACTCAAAACTAATTGACAATGAGTAGAGTAGCTCATATCCCTTATATACTTGTGTAGAAAATTCCCAATTTCCACCGTGAAACTTTTACACATCTAATAAATACCAATAAACAATTATATTTTTGCATGTAAATGTAAATGAGATAGACATAAGCAAAGGTGGACGGATGCCACGTTTCAGAGGAGGTGGAAATGCACCTACAATATTGCTGTGTATTAATGCTGATTTTTATAGACCAATAATTTTGACCAATTTAATTTCTTTTTTTGTGCTTCCATTCAATTTTATTTTCTAACAATTTTTATTTAGAATAAAACAGTCAGCCCAAAATTTAATCTTACCATCTCATCTGATTACTATTTACTTTAAAATTATACACTTTTTAGTTTAGATAATCTCGCAAGTATTACTTTTTTCTCCAATGAATTTGCACTTTCATTGCAAAGTACATGAAAAAAAAATTCATTATTTTATTTGGTTTGCATTATAACTCTTACAATTCTTCCAGCATTTTTAATATAGCACATTAATTTAGTAAATTTGTATATCAATATTATTCAATGAAATGGATGTATATTAGTATAATATAAACTGAAAAAAAAATCATTTGATGGGTGTGAATGATTTTAAGAGAGAGATAAAGGGCGTGAACCTAAGAGGTTAGCTCACGTGTATTGATACATCTCCTTAAACTTAGACCTTTTTCATTCTATTCAACCAATAAATAAAAATATCATAAAATATATACAGTGACAAATTAGAGGACCCAATTCACACATGTTCACACAAGCAAACAAATATTATCTTCTATAAATTACAACAATAAAAAGCAAAGATATCGAATTACAAAGCTTAATCGCAAAGGAAAAGAAATATATAGATACGTTGCGGAAAACAGATAGAATGAATAATTACTAAATACATAAACAAAAAGGTTCTTCAGAGACTTGAAATAGTGAGATGCTCTATCTTTAAGGGGTAAGGTGGGACATGCTTCACGTGATTTTCTCTTCATTTTTTCATCTCATCACCATGTTATAGGTATGTGAGATTAATTATATGACTTTTCATATTAGGCATATATTTATTATATTCATTTCTTTTAAAATAACATGGAGAATTGTTCGTAAAGTAACTACTTGATTCATGAACACACATATTCATGAATCTTCCAATTTTGAAGTTTTCAACACCTACATGTACAACACTATTATGGATGTAAACAGGGCCGGACCTAGACCTAAACAAAGCAAACACGTACTTGTGACTCTCGATGTTAATATAAAAGAATCAACTCTTATTTTAAAAATATTTTAATCATAAATGGTAAATAAAAATAAACTGCTTCTTTGAGTTCTTCAGTTCGAGTTCTTATAATAACAAAAAAATTTAAAAATTAGAAGGGTTTACTTCCGTCAGCTACACAAATTTATACGACTAAACCTAATTCTACCCGTACTTTTTGGCTCTTTCTTTAACTACATAAACTGTATTTTTCTTTCATAAATTACACAAACTTCATATATTATTCTAATTGCATAAATTCTATTAATGTTTACACGTTAAATAGCTACCTAATCTCGTTATAATTCAAAAATCTAATTTTAACTTGGGTTTATTTTCAAACTAAAGCCAGATTTTCGAAGTAAAACAAGGTTTAATAGTAATTTAACGTGTAAACATTAACGAAATTTCTGTAATTGAAATAATTTATGAAGTTTATGTAGCTTATAGAAGAAAAATAAAGTTTATGTAACTTATGAAAGACCCAAAAAGTACGGGTGGAAATAGGTTTATTCGCATAAATTCATGTAGTTGACGGAAGTAAACCCAAATTAGAACGATTCCATTTTTTTTAGTATAAAACGGTCTATTTTTTGCGGCTTTATTAAATTTAGGACCGGCTCTGGATACAATTTTTATTTATCTAAGGCCAAGACATTTAATTTAAAAATATAAAAAGAAAGGTGTTAAGTTAATTTAATGCTTTTGTTCAAGAGAAAGGAATACTAAAGAAAATATTCGTGTAGAATGAAAGCAAGCGTGATGATGGGGCATGAGATGACGAGAGAGTCCACAAGAAAATCATAAGATCTGTGACCCTGAAATCATGGTGGTGGACCATTTAATGATGAGATGACTTTCCGGGGAAATCGGTGACTTTTCTCGGGAATTCAATTCTATTTTTACCCATCCATTCCCTTTTATTTTTCTCCTTTTTAGTTTTATTAAATGAGCTCACTTATTTGTATTTATTTAATTGATTTAATAAAGAGCAAATGTCTAAAATAACACATTTCTAAATTTTTGTTCCAAAAATAGTATCATTAGTTTAAATTTCCAATAAAAGTACAACTTTAAGATTAAAATACATTAAAAGTATATTTTAATAGAAAAAAATTAAATCCTAAATTAGAAATAATGAACCCAAATACAATACTTTAAGTTTATGTATAATTTATTTAAAATAAATAAGTATTTTCACATAAGTGTTTGTGCTATTTTTGGAAATTTAATTTTATGATGTTAGATTTGGAAGAAAATTTTTAAAAGTACTATTTTAGAGTATTATTCTTTAATAAATATGATTTTTGTTTTCAAATTATTTTTAACTAATTTTTTATCTGTTACGCAAAAGTAAAGAGTATATAATTAGTTACGTTTTTTTTCTTTGTTTAATGCATAATATTTGGTGTAAAAAATGCATAATATTTGGTGCAAAAAAATGCATAATATTTTTTGCATGATTGAAGTAAACTTATCAATCATATCTTGATTTTTTCCGCCAGTAACATTGTTTCTTTATCTATCATTCTATTCTCAATCATTTGATGTTCAGTTGCTATTTGTTATTTTAATAGTATGAATTTGAGAATTTATGTTTAGGAATTAGGTAAGATAATGTGTTAAATTTAAACATTTTATTGGTTAACCAAATCATGATTTTAGATGAGGTGTCATCTTCTAATAACATAAAAATATTGATGTGTCACTACCAAAGAAACTTCGTTTAGATTTTATAATGGTCATGTTCGTTTGACAGCCGCAGGAACGTGCGGTTACGGCTACGTCAGATTGTTGTTCGTTAAATGTCGCAAGTATCTGTGGTAGACGCAGCGATCATATGCTATACCCTACGTCGCAATTTTTTCGATCGTTGATTAAAACAGCGGTGCGACTAAAAATCTGCGATCAACCGCAACCGCAACCACCGGCGGCAGACAAACGAACAACATATATCGCACCCACAGCCGCAGAATTAACCGCAGCCGCAGCTATAGCTGCATACGCATGCGGCGACCAAACGAACAAGACTAATATATAATTATAACAAAATTTTAACCAAAATCTAGTTTTAACCTATATGATGTTCTTATTGCCTGATCCAGGATTTCGGGATAATAGTAACCAAAATTTATATGATTGCTTAATTGATTTAATTTGTTGTTGTTTTCTCCTCCAATTTTTTTGTCGTCGATTAATTATGTGACGTAGTTTTTACTCGCTGACCAAAATAACCAATCTGATGAATAACTTACTGTAGTCTGTAGTTTGTTAGGTGCAGTTTGTTCCGTTTACGTTTACAGTCTTACATGCTCATAATTGACGACTTCAAACTTAGAAGATTCATAATCACTTTTGAAAATTACGTGGTCATTGTGACAAACAAAAATCTCTAAATAACTTTGTGTACAAATAACTTTCAGTCGTGACAAAAAAACTGTCAGTAAGATTTATTAATTATAATTTATAAAGCAATAATTTTATTTAAACTAATTGTTGTCTATAAATATAGGTGACTAATTATATTGCCATATTAATATAATAATCAATTAATTTTAGGTGACTAATGATCTGGGTGGGTTGATTCCTTTAATGATTGATAGAATTGTTTACGTGTGCACGAACGTAATTAGTGTATTAAGAACCGCAAAAGACATGTGTCAATTAGTGGTCAAATTGTCGGTTTGTCGAATTAATGTTCCACACTTTCCATTGTGAAAAATGTACGACTACTACTTTTTTTTATTACCTAAGTTTGAATTTGGAAGAAGACTCCAAACAAATAATATGTTTTTATTTCTTGAATGTTAATTCATTTGCTAAATTTGATATTAAAACAAACATAACTTATCTCATAGCTAAGCTTTATACGCTTTATCTATATAATAATGTATATCAATACTTTGCTTAATTTATCTTTCCTCTTCTTCTTTTTTCAATCGGTCCCAGGAATGCTTAGTCATATTATAATGTAACTGTGCAACTAATTTATATTCTATACGTTCCACCAACTTCCAAGAATATATTATATATGTATTAACCAAATAAGAGTTGATTAAATAAGGTTAATGAGCGGCTTAAAGCTTTTACGCTAATCAACTACAACAATTTATAATATATTAATTGGGAATCATTTTAATAAAATAATATGTTGACGTATAATTTATAAATATGTCACGATGTGTCATATTATTAGAATATTTTAAGATAAATATTACATAAGATATAATTTACTATAGTATTTACGAAAATTATTATTATACAGTATATTATATGTAAATCCCTAATATTTCGACATACAGTGTATTTTTTCATAAAATATAAATATAATATAAAACAAAATATAAATTTTGAAAAAATAGTCAAACAAAATATAAAACAAAAATTTATTTTAATTGAATATTTATCATATATATAATTTTATCTAAAATAGATACAATTTAAATCTATTTGTATAATCTGATTTTATTATCTATTTCACTTTTGTAATCAATATTAAAAAGTTTTTAAAAAATTTATTTAAATATAAAGTAAATTATATATATTTAATTTAAATTAACAAAATAAATAATTAATTATTATCTGTGAATATTTTTTCAACGCATGGTATGAGTCAAAATCTAGTATTAATTGGTTGCTCAACACGTCTTTCGACCGCACCATTGCGCGTGTTAGTTAAAGGTTTTAAGATAACGCCAACATAAATTTCAATTACAACTTTATATCATACAAGCAACTCTATGAAGGGTACGAAAAATATTTAAATGTCATGATTTTTCTTCTTTAGACAATTAATGATTAAGATAAACTTACATTCGTTCGAATGACAGGAGTTAATTAATTAATGATGGCTTAGTAGCTTTAGTTTTTATGTGACTTTTAGATCACATGCTGTCGAAGTAACTTCATATATTAGTCCTGTCAAATGGGTCGGATTCGCCCCGCATGACCCGATCCGCGGTGGGTTGAAAATTTTTTTTCATAAAAATTTTTTATTCTCAAAATCTGTGAATCATTTTTTTTAAATCGCACCCGCCCCGTATAACGGGTTTGCGAATGACCTGCGATCCGCTTCGTTTTCTAAATTTTTTAAAAATATTTAATTAAAATAAATTCAAATAATAATAAATCTAACATTAATACATCAAATATATCGAAATTCAATTTTTAAAACATCAAACATATCGAAATTCAAAATTTAAAACAACAAATTACACAAATTTTGAACATCAAATTTGATATTAAATTGGTTTATAATTAAATTGGTTTAACATTAAATTAGTTTATGATTAAATTGATTTAAATTTTGGTTAATTGATTTTGATCCAAATTTTACGGATAACCGCTAACCCGCAAAATAATAAAACGAAACTCGCATCTGCTCTGCTATACTAAAACTTCGATTCGCACCCACCTCGCATATGAAATTTTTTTTTTCGATTTACACTCATCCTGCAGTGGGTTAAACGAGCCGAGAGCTGAGAGTAATAAACCATAATGACAGACTTAGATATATATATCAAGATAGAGCTAGTCTAAAAGTCTATGTATATATGCATTATAGTTATTGTCGGCGAAATATGTTTCAATTTTTCAATAATAGAGGAAGAGTATATTTATTCGGACTAAGAGTACTGAATAATTGGAACATAGTATAACGCATATAATATATTTGTGAAGAAAGCAAACTATACGGTTGTGTATGCCCATTTTGATTCACTTGTGATGTTCCATATTAAAATAAGTTTAAACCCTTTTAATAAGTAATTGATTTGATGCATAAAATGTGGAGAACCATGTGATTTTGTTCCCTCTCCGGACTTTCTGTCAATTTCATGTGATTTTTTATATAAAAAATATGCATACTGAAGATCAGAGCCGGTTCTAAATTTAATATGGCCGCAAGTAAAAAAAAAGGGCCGTTTTTTAAATTTTTTTATTGTTAGAAAGACTCAAACTAAAGAACTCCAGAAAACAATTTACTTTTATTTACCATTTGTGTTAAGAGTACTTTTGAAATAAAGATTGATTTTTTTATATTAACATTGAGGATCGCAAACATGAGCTTGTTTTGCTTGGACCCAGACCCGACCCTGCTGAAGATTCATATAGAGAGAGCAAGTGATCATATTTTGTGATACTTTTGATATCTTCTAGCATCATATTTTTAGTTATTTTGCAAATAAACCTCTCACGTAGTCTTTAATAATAATTTGTGAAAGGAAGAAGCTCACCATTTTCACATTAGTCATCTATTGACACGTGGAACATTGTCCTTTACTGTCAAGACCACATGTTAGGATGTTTATGTTTTTCTAATAATTACAACCTCATAATAGAATACTGTCTATTCACATGCATACAAGGTTAGGAGATACGTCTAAATCTTATCTAATGAAACTTGAAGTACAAAACTATATATAATTATATACAATACTTTTGGAAAACAAAAGTACTATAAAATCCCAATAATTGATAACGAAATGGATTATACGTGTTGCTGATCAGTAAGGAAGTGTTATTAATTAATTTTCTGTTGTTGTTAACTTGTTATCATTTTAGATGTACTTAAGTAGCTGATTGCGATGTTATAAAAGATTAAATCAATAAACAACATTTTCCTCGATAAATCCTGGATTCTTTTGAAATATAAGAAACAATAATTATACGTGTTAACGTGCTAAAACGACTATATTTAATGATGAAGAAAAATTTGCTCGAAATTTTAAACTTACAAATTGTCGAAAATATGTCCGTCTAAATATAGCTATATGTGATGGCAAATTAAATATTTGCAGTTAACAAAAAAATTATATAGATACCAAAACTCATCATTTTAGATTTTAAAATCTCCGGTTCATCTATAATATATTATTTAAAAAATATTTTAATAAAATAATCTTACTTGTTATTAGCATAATTGTAATAATGATGTATTATCATCAACGTAAATTTTAAGTAAATATAAAAATGAATTTAAGTTATTAAAATAATTACAATATATGTTATTATTATTCATTTGATTAGATAATCAATATATTTTACTAAACTAATAAAAAAATAATATTAATTTTGTCAAATACAATTATTTTTCATTTCTTAATTTATATATACAAAAACTAATATAAAAATAATTTAATAAAAATTAAAATTAAATAAATAATTAATTTATATTTACTAATAAACAATATTATATAATTTACGAATATTTTTCCTCATGCCGTGAATATAAATCTAATATATATTTATACCTCAGATTTTTATCGATTCAATTCACATTAAATGTAGAATTAGAAAAGGGTGATATTAGAATTTTAGGAACTAAAAAAATATAAACTAAAAAGGAGAAATGAAAACAGAAATGGAAGAGACCGTGAAGGCAAAGGTATTTCATCAATTTACATATATCCTAACTTTTAATATAGTAATGAGCTGTTGCAATATAGTTTGGAAGTTTCAAGTCATGTATAAAAAAGAAAGTAAAAAAGCATTAGCTTAGTCACCACTCATTAATTCATCCCACAAAGTTACAAATATTTATATCATTTCAATTATCTCTAATGGACCCCAGTAATCTTATCTTTTCGCTGATTTATCCTACTACTTACTTTTTGATCAAATCAGACCTGTTTTGTAGCCATTCATGAATTTCATGCTGACATCATCTGATCATGAATCATTAATTTTCATCATATTTTCGTCATCGTCTTCATCATTGGGCTTGCCTAACATCATCAACATAAAAGTAGACTTGTTTTGATGGACTCATTTGATCCAGTTCTGCAAGTTTTTGTTGTTTTACATATTTGATCTTTAACTGTTTAGAATTTAGATCCAGGTTCATAATTTTACAAATCTAATCGGACTAGCTTTGGCATGGCTGATCCTATATGGGCTGGATCGACTCTTTCAAAACCTAAAATAACATTCCAATCGAACTCTAAAAAGCTGAATTAGCTTGACTCATAAAGTCTAAATTTTTTAGTATTTTAGAACCCAAAAAAATACTAATTATGGTATAATTTCAAGTTAATAAATAGTGTTGTTCGTTTCATAACCGTAAGAATTTGTGGCTACGTCATGCGGTCAAACGTTGTTTGTTTGACCGCCGCAGATTCTTGCGGTCAAACGCTGCGGTCAACCGCAGAAAGCTGCGGTCAAAAATTTTAATCATTGCGAATTTATAGCGTTTGCGATCAAACAATTGCGATACAACCTGCGGCGACAACCTACGGCGATCAAACGAACAACAATATTACAGCGTCTAACCGCAAGTCACTGCCGCATATGCTGCGGCAGACAAACGAATATGGCTAATATATAAAATATAGTTTGTGAAAAGAAAATAAGCATGGCACATTGTCCGAATATTCTTTGAGTCAGGCCGAATCATACGATGTATTTTAAAACAAAACAAAAGAACGCTTTGATAATTGTCTGGTGAGGTTTAAGAGAATAGAGCATTTTATTGCTTGCAGGCCCAAAATAGCGATATGAAAAATTAAGCCCATTAATATGAAAAACTCGCCAACATACCGCACCATGAAAACCCATAAAAATAGCTTACCGCATAGAGATGTTCGTTTCGTAGCCGCATGAACTTACGGATGCTTCATGTGGCCAAACGTTGTTCATTTGACTGCCGCAGTTTTCTGTGGTCAAACGATGCGATCGCCCGTAGAAAACTGTGATAAAAAAATTTAACCGCTGTGAAATTGTAGCGTTTGCGATCAAATAATTGCGATACAACATACGGCGACAAGCTGCGGCGATCAAACGAAAAAACAATATTGCAGCGTCTAACCGTAGCGTCTGATCGTAAGTCGCTGCCATAGACGATGCGGCAAACAAACGAACAACACTAATATAAACATGTTCTAAAGCAAGAAATAAAGTGCATGTTTCTTTCTAATCAGTACTCCATTCTCATCATTTAATTCGGACTTTGAACTACAATGGTTTGAAATGAGAGCTTAACCAATGTATCCTCATATGAATAGCTGAATAATCAAATACCTAAAAAGCATTTCCAGTAGTTAACTTGAACCAAACACCAAATTCATAAAATCAATTTCTTATTATTTTTGTTTGTAACATAAAACTATATTTTAACAATCGACGTAATATATGTAAAAAAATATAGGGCTTTTATTTCAATTTTTTATTTTTCATATTGATCTTTTTTGTTTAAACGAAGATGTCGTAGACAGAACCAACAACACAAATAATCACTTCTACAAACAAGCATAGTTCTTTCTCCTCACACGATAGATCATTGATAAAACAAAAAGGACATAACGGAACATACATTCACCAATAACTTCACATACATTGCCTATGGAATTACCATTTGGCACTTGTTGTTTCTTAAGACAATATTTGTTTGGATGGATCATATTCCAGCCGAGCATTCCGTAGGAGGAAAAGGAAAACGAGACTTATCGGTACAATAGTCATAGACCATATGGTTCACTCGAACCCATCTATAACTTCGAGCCTCTGCTGGACTCAACTGGTGATACTCACTGCCTTCCCACCAATTTTTTGGATTAGTCGGACAATTTGCTGGTCCTGGAACCGGACATCCTTCTATGTCGAAATCTTTGTAATAAGCATAAAATGGTGCTCCTGACCAATTGATTTTCTCTAATCCTCCTCGTGTTGCCCAATCATCAGCTTCCCATAACGTGGAATATACACCCATTGGTTGGAATCTCGGGTATGGAACTTTCCTCGCCTCATTGTTCTTATAAACCCTAATGGGTACCTTGTCTACGTAGAAGCTGCACACACCACATTTTATTCGATTACAAAATGAATACTAATTGATATATTTTATTGCAATAAAGAAACCAAATCTTTGATAATTTTTCCTTTTATTCTTATAATGGATATTTAAAATGTGCATGGGACCTTTATATGTTCAAATCAATAAATTTTTCCAAAAAAAATATGCTGTCTCTTTCATTCTCTTATTACATGGCCCAATGCGCCGACAAAATATGAAAACCAATCATATCTCTCGTGACAATTTATATGACAAGACAAGAATAGTTAATCGAATCTTGTAGTACCAAATTATTGGGTAATTTTAATGATACTGTTAAATTTAATATAGGTTAATTTTGTTAAATCAACTGTAGGTTACAATTTGTTTTGATAATTAGAGAGAGAGAGAGACAGAGAGAGAGAGAGAGAGAGAGAGAGAGAGAGAGAGAGAAAACGAAGGCAATTGCTTGCTAGTTTATGTATGACTTACACAATACGGAGATGGTTCCATGAAATGGCGTATTCATGAAAATCACGAGAAGGGTCAAACCAAAGGTTAACTCTTTGCTCTCTATCGCCTTTACCATGAGCAAAAACGTTCGTTTGCACAGTATACGGTTGTCCACTTCGATTTCCCAGGAACTCGAAATCTAGCTCGTCTCTTATAGAATCCGTATCTGAATTCATCTGCGTAATGATACAATTTATCATATATATATCGTTATATAATAATCAACACTTCATAATTAAATGAAATAATGAAAACGTATATATTTGTATGTATAGTTACATAAAAGGCAGTAACAGTCCCCGCCGAATCACCCGGGATGAGTTTGATTTTCATGCTCACACGGCCGAACAAATACTGCTTCTTAGAAGCGAACCCACATCCTAAATCAATGTTAACAAAAACATTTGTAATTTGGAATCGAAAACATATGGTATAATTTCATGAAATTGATTATAATGCATGTAAGGACCTGAGGTAGGATCCAGTTTGAGCTGAATGGCTTTTCCTTTATCGATTTGAGTGATATGAGCATCGGACCATGTGATCTTAAAGTCGTCTTCAAACTTAGCAGGTCTACTCAGAACCGGACGGTACAATGCTGCAGATAAGCATAAGCTTATCATAACAAAAGCATTTCTTGAAGAAAAGAGTGACACCACCATTAGTTATTGCTTTGTAGTTGAAGATTAGTGAAGATGTTATGATGATGGGTTGATTGAAATTAGAAGTTCAAAGCCATATTTATAGAAGAGGAAAATTTATGTATAATTTATTTATTTTTGTTGGGGGAAGATATCATTTAGAGCTTAGCTTTTCAGTACAGCTAACCACTGATCGTTCCACTCATATATTTTGGACCTACCACTTTTTCTATTATTGCTGTTATTATTATGGTTTAAATTCATCGAATATGCCTTGTTTTCTTTCCCAAATCTTACTGTTGTTTCACTCCTTTTGTTTTTTTAATGTATTTTATTTCTTACACTTTTGGTAATAGTAATTTGTTTAACAAAATGTTAAGTTTTATATATATTTGGTAACAATTTCTCTGAAAACTAACAAAATTTGGTAATAATAATTAATTACAATTATATATTTATAAGTTTGCTTGATTAAAATTTTCATATATACGTCCAATTTCTCTAATGTCACGTGAAACAGGCACTAAGAATCTATAATAACAAAAAAAATTCCGATTCGAATATATTTGTGATAAAAGTTAAAATATATCTCAATGATTGAAACGAATGAGTTCCAGCAACTGACTGAACTAATACGCGCGGTGAGATCTCAATTGGACCCGTGTCATCATTGCACTGCTCTTACTATGCCTCGCAAAAATGATACGATTGTATCTCTAATATATTATTTGAGAAATTTTTTAACAAAGTAACTTTATTTTTGATGTGTTAATAACAAAAATATCATGTTGACATGTCAACACCACATGAAGTTTCAGGTTAAATGTATAAAAGGGTTTAATTTACTAGAATAATCACAATACATGTCACTGATATTAATTTGGTTAGAGAATAAATATAATTTATTCAACTAACCAAAAAAATATTATTACATTTGCAAAAACAATACTTTTTATTTCTTTAAATTTTTTATACATTAATTTATAAATAATTTTAAATAAATATAAATAGATTTAAATTACTACTATAATCCCTAATATATTATTTGAGAAACATTTTAAGAAAATAATTTTACTCTGATGTGTTATTAACAGAAATATCATGCTGACATGTCATTACTAAAGTAAATTTCAAATAAATATATAAATTTGTTTAACTTATTAGAATAATTATAAGTATATCATTGTTATTAATTTGGTTATATAATTAATATATTTTATTAAACTAACAAAAAAATACTATTAAATTCGTAAAAAATAATTATATTTTTCTTCTTAATTTGTATATACAAAAATTAATGTTAAAAGTATATAAATATTTAATTTATATTTACTAATAAAATATAATTTACGAATATTTTTCCCTACGTATGGCGTGGATATGAATCTAGTAAAGTTAGATTAGGTATTTTGATTCACAAGATTTACAGCATTGCAAGAGATTGAAACCATGTCATGGTTATAATTTGATTGGAGAATATCGACATAATAATTTTCTGTCAACCCATTGATGAAACGTAATAATACCTTATTTACTTCACATATTATTTTATTTTTTTTACACGGGAAATACTATTTAGTTATTTTAATGAGAGTAGTTGTAAATCTTTATGATTGTACATGAACATTATAATATCAAAGAGAAAATGAAAATAATGAAAGTTGTTAATGGAGAGGAGTGATTGTGAGAGTGGGGATACATCTATGTTTAATTTATGCATATCACCTTTCATTTCCTTATCTACTCCCTGTATGTTTTTGAATAGTTTTGTTATTGAAAATGTGGTTACAGAATTTGTGAAATATTATATAAATGATATAAATTAAAATCTTATGATAAACCAAAATTTAATATGGTGTTAAAACTACTCTTGGTTCATCCCGTAAATGTTGTTTCTACAAAAGTTCATAATTCAAATATTCATGTTCATACTTGAACGTAAGAGGAAGTTTTAGTGAAAGTCTTGTATCAATATTAAAAAAATGTGAAATAACATTTAATTCATCATCAATTAATTTTAAAATTCAAAATCCATAAAATACCTAAATTTAATAAATCCATATCCCTATTTTTTTATACAATTAATTTTTCACTCCATAATTATTAGTCCGACCTAGCAACCATGGTAAATTTTTAATATGTTTAAAACATTAAATCTCTAATATATTATTTCATAAACATTTTAATAAAATAACCTTATCCTGATATATTATTATTAACAGAAATAGTGTCATCACCAATTTCAAATAAATATATAAATGAGATTAATTTACTAAAATAATTACAATATACGTCTTTGTTATTAATTTAGTTAGATAATCAATATATTTTATTAAATTAACTAAAAATATTATTAAATTCATAAAAAATAATTATTTTTTTCACATGATTTATATATACAAAAATTAATGTTAAAAATAATTTTGAATAAAATTTAAATTTTATAACTATTTAATTTAAATTTACTAATAAATAATATTATAATAAATAATTTAAATTTGCGAATATTTTTTTTACGGATATAAATCTAGTTATAAATTATTAGACAAACATTGATCTTATCTACAAGGTAACTCTACAACAAGTGACAACTATTAAATTATAATACAAATTAATAAAATAATACTTTTTTCAAATACACCAATTGTATTTGTATGTGAACAAGACGGGTTTTTACTACAGAGTATATTATATTCAGTAGTTTCCCAGTTCCCACGATTATTTCCTAAACGAGCTTCAATTATTTTTTGGATTAAGTTCACACTGTCACACAATAATAATATCTATAATATATCAATTGAGAATCATTTTAATAAAATAATTATATGTTGATGTGAGATTTACAAATGTATCATACTGATGTGTCATACTATTAGATCATTTTAATTTAAATATTACATAATACATAATTTACTAGAGTATTTATAAAAATTGTCATTATACAGTATATTATATATAAATACCTAATATTTTGACATACAATGTATTTTATCATAAAATGTAAATACAATATAAAAAAAAATATAAATTTTTAAAAATTAGTTATAACAAAATATAAAACAAAAGTTTAGTTTAATTGAATATTTATCATATGTATAATTTTATTCAAAATATATACAATTTAAATCTATTTGTATAATTCGATTTTATTATCTATTTTACTTTCGTAATCAATATTAAAAAATTTAAAAAAATTATTTTAAATATAAGATCAATTATATATATATATATCTGATTTAAATTAGTAAAATAAACAATTAATTATTATCTGTTAATATTTTCTTCTATGCAAGGTGTGGGTCAGAATCTAGTTTCAATTATTCGTATACTGTTTTTGTCTGCAACAGAATCAATCGTATACTTAGTTTTGAAAGCCATGGAAAAATTAATGATTTCTATCTGACGAAATATTTATAATACAATCTGGAAAATTTGCATGAATACGATAGTTATCAAAAAATTAAATCTAATTAATTTGGGACACATCACATTTGACAAACCCACATGGAATTAAGAAATATGGATCCATAAATTTCATAAAAACAAACGAAAATTAATTTCATGTCTTTGAATTATTTTACTTTTCCATCATATTATTGATTTAATAGGCTACCATTTTCTTGTCGTATTTGTTCAAAAATAGTAACATCACACAGCCGACAATAAATTGATTTGAGCCATATCGGAAAAAAAGCTACTATTTTTTTCATGTAACGAAAAAACACTGATTGTTTTCTTTTCATCAATAGTACACATATTTAAATTTTATTTTTCTTAATGTCAATTTCAATCAATCACTTACTGTTAAAAGAATTAGGATATATTTGTTATTTAAATCTTCATTTATCTACGTTTTTATCATCAATTAAACTAGAAATTCTCGTTCTCTTGAATGATTGTCTGATATATTCCAATGATCCGAAAATAAAAACAGTTCTCCCATTAAGAACTAGATTTTGACTCATGAGAAAAAATATTTAAAAATAATAATTAATTAATTATTTTGTTAATTTAAATTAGATATATATATATATATATAATTTATCTCATATTTAAAATAATTAAAAAAAAAAATTAATATTGATTATGAAAATGAAATAGATAATAAAATTGAATTATATAAATAGATTTAAATTATATCTATTTTGGATAAAAATATACATATGATAAATATTCAATTAAACTAAACTTTTGTTTTATATTTTGTTTGACTAATTTTTCAAAATTTATATTTTGTTATATATTATATTTACATTTTATGACAGAATATATTGTATGTCGAAATATTAGAGATTTATCTATAATATACTGTATAATGACAATTTTCGTAAATACTATAGTAAATTATATCATATATAATATTTTTCTTAAATGCTCTAATAATGTTATATATTAACATATTTGTAAATCACACGTCAAACAAAAGGTTAATTTGTTAAACTGATTTTCAATTAATATATATATAGAGATATAGATATAAATTTAAAAACCTACGGCTAGAAATATATTTTTGCATGGGTTTAAGCCCATTGTTTGTACCATGCAGATATGAAAAAATGGCATAGTGTAACTGCTGAATCTATTTGGACTTTAAAATGGCCCATGAGAGGCTTACTCAAATCTGGCCTTTCTTCGACATGGCTAAGATAATCTTGAGTCAAACCTATTTATGACCTCATACTTTTAATTTAACCCAGTTCCTTAAACCATAATATATTTAATGTATTAATCTTGAATTATAAGGAAAATGCTTAACAGCGGTTAACTGCACATAGCAATAGAGAGTATAATTGTTTTAATCATTAGAAAAGAAATTGGGAAGAGTGACCGAAACGTGTTGACATATTTTTATATGAATATTAAATAAAATAATCTGTTTTGGTAACATTTCGTTAGAAGAATACGAAAAGGCAAGGAGGCACGGTATTGATTAGTCAGGGTCCTATCTACTGCTCCACTCAGTCTATTACCACAAGAAACCGCAGAAACCAAAACTCAAAAAGCAATTTATTTTTCTTTTAAATTGATTATAATTAGTGCTGTCAAGTGGGTCAGACCCGCCCCGCAGCGGGTTAAAAATTTTTTTTCAAAAAATTTTTTTACCCGCATTTTTTTAAAACCGGCACCCGCCCCGCATTAATCTAGCGGGTTTGCGGGTGACCCGCGACCCGTTTCGTTTTTAAAATTTTTTAAAAATATTTAATTAAAATAAATCTAAATAATAATAAATCTAAAATTAATACATCAAATATATCATAATTCAATTTTTAAAACATCAAATTATATAAATTTTGAATATCAAGTTTGGTATTAAATTGGTTTAGAATTAAATTGGTTTAGAATTAAATTGGTTTAAAATTAAATTGGCTTAAAATTAAATTAGTTTAAATTTTGGTCAAATAATTTTGACCCAAAATTTGCGGGTATCCGCCAACCCACAAAATAATAAAACGAAACCCGCACCCGCCCCGCTATACCAAAATTTCGACCCGCATCCGCCCCGTATATAAACTTTTTTTTCCTTCGACCCACACCCACCCCGCGGCAGGTCAAACGGGGTGGGACCCGCGGGTAATGAGCCAAATTGACAGGCCTAATTATAATCGATAAAGCATTTTAGCAAAAATAAAAAATCTCAAAGAAGAAACCTTTAACTTTTTTGTATTTCAAAGAAGAAAAATAAAATCTCTTTTACTTTCTTGTATTTTACATTTCTTTTGTTTCGGTTAAGTGTTTACCATTTAAATTGTTCCTTTTAAGCTAAAAGATATTATATGCATTCTGCTTTTTTGTACATACGTATTTTCATTTTCACCTGATTCGTGTTATCTTGGACACTAGTAGACATACGTATCAATCGACACATTTTTAATAGAATCTGACTCTCGTAAATTATACAACATGATTTTATTATGGGACCCTCTTACTAGAAAAATATGGAGGTCCCAACATATTTTGTATTTTTCTTCTTTAAAACTGACTCTCTAATACATTTTTTATTGATGATGTGATAATACACAAAAAGTATATCAAAATATTATATAGTATGTCAAGTCATATAACGTTTACGTGCATATATATCCACTTTGCTTTAGGAAAATTGTATTTGCCCTTCTAAGGGTAGTCACTTTGCTTTTGCTTCCCAACTTACAAAAATCTTCAGAGAGAGAAAGAGAAAGAGAGAAGAGTGAGAAAGTCAAATTGTTTCTCCTGTAAACTGCAAGCAAATCTTGTTTCTGAAAATGGCTTGGAGCAGCAAAATGTCAAGCTTTCTACTGATTTTGCTGATTCTTAATTCAACCCATTTCAGCCTAATGGCTAATGGTAAATGGGTCAATGTCACATTTCCATATTTTCAAACAAAATCTATAAAATATTAATTCTTGTTTCGTATTTCTTTATGACATCTTCAGGTAGAGCGGAGCCAAACTCACACAAATCCACCACTAGTGTAAATTTCTCAAAATCCTCTCTTTTAATTTGGTTCTTCTTCCAATTAAGTTGATTTTAAAAACGTCAATGATTTTGGACAGAGAGGAGATCGAGATCAGAAGATGATGAGAGGTTTAATAGGATCAAGCCCGCCAAGATGTGAGAGAGTGAGATGTCGTTCGTGTGGGCACTGTGAAGCAATTCAAGTTCCTACAAATCCTCAAACAAAGCATCACTCTCCTTCTTCTTCTTCCTCTGAGATTATCTATGTTGATTACATTAGAGGAGACTATAGTTCAAATTACAAACCCATGAGCTGGAAATGCAAATGTGGTAACTCTATCTACAACCCTTGAAGATTTTTTTTCGTTAATATTTCGAATTGTAAAATCTCTGTGTACATATATATGTTTTATCTATAATCTTCAGAGTTTCTGATAATTCAGCGTTATTGATTCTGTTAGTGTAATATAATTAAAAAAAAACAGAGATGAATGAAATTCTAGATTTTGATTATACAAATTGTGAAAGTAAAATCTTTTTAGAGATTGCGAAATGTTATATTATTAGAGGAACACGCATCGTAAACAGAATGCACGGAAACCTATTTTCAAGACGATTCTGACAAATACCAATATTATGGATGAAAGTTACATCACACACGTACGTATGCGTCTACGTGTACGTACGTATACATGTTTATTATATTCGTGAGATATTATGTATGGAAGTATTGTTGGTTTGATAAAGAGACAAATTAGATACTTTTGTTACAAGGATTTACTTCCGTCTAACTACACAAACTTATGCGACTAAACTTATTTTCATTCGTATTTTTTGGGTCTTTCTTTAACTACATAAACTGTATTTTTCTTTCATAAAGTACACAAATTTCATAAATTCTTCTAATTACAGAAATTTTGCTAATATTTATACGTTAAATAGCTAATAAATCTGATTTTAATTCGAAAATCTGGTTTTAATTTAGATTTATTTTGAAATTAAAACCAGATTTTCGAAGTAAATCAAAGTTTAATAACAATTTAACGTGTAAACATTAACAAAATTTTTGGAATTAGAATAATTTATGAAATTTATGTAGTTTACGGAAGAAAGACACAGTTTATGTAACTTATAAAAAATCCAAAAAATACGAATGAAAATAAATTTATTCACATAAATTCGTGTAGTTGACACAACTAAACACAATGGACAAACAATCAACCGTTTTGCTGTCGATTCGTCAAGCGACGCCGTTTTAACTATTATGTCATAGTATGTCATTCACATTGGATTTTGGGTTGTGCTTTTTTTTTGTCAAAACGATTAACGTATTTTTAGTGACCACTAGTGATTTGCGGTGTGCTCGTACTTGTTGGGTAGAGCTCTCGATGGGATTTATTAATTAGTTACTACTTTGAATTGATGTAAAACTATATTGAATTAGTACATCGTTTCCTTCTCTTTAAGTAGAAAATTTGAAACCAAAAACAAAATAAGACATCTCTTGACTGATTGAGCAGTGCAAAAAATACCTATACATGTACAATGTTGTGATAAATGCAATAGTTTATAGACTGAAGCCTATAAAAATGAAAATCAGAAATTATACTATCAAATGATGAAAGTAAGGTCTACGTTTAAGTCAATGGTTAATTTCTACTTATAGCATTTTGTCCTTTTAGTCAGATTTAACATTTGGAATACATGTATAATCTTGTAATGAGATTGGACAAAGCCTATTATCATTCAAATGAAGAGTGTGAGATGATGGGATTGATCATATGGAAAGAGGAGGGGACAAGTGAAAAAAACAAAAGTTGTGTCTTTTGGGTTTTACTAATTTCACAAATGAAGCAAAGCAAATAGTATTGATTCTCTCTACTGTTTTTTCGTTTGAATGACTTTACTTCCTCCATTTTTTTGTTTTCATGTCATTGATTACGAATATTTGAATATAATTTTTAAAAGACAACAATATGAACTTCGGTGGAGACCAATGTGCCAATCAAACCTACTTAACTGTCACAAAGCTACTGATTTAACTAATTTCTCATTTCGACAATTTTATATAAACTCAAAATGATTCAGTATTATATATATAATATACATCAGTATTTTTAAACCAATACAAGTAATTTATGTACTTTAAATTAACCAATACACATTATTTAAAATTTGGTAACGTGGTCAGATAAATCCGTCAAAACCAGGGCCGGCTCTTAGTTTAACAAAACCGCAAGCAAAAAAAAAAATATCGTTTTACATTATTTTATCATAATATTTTCGGAACGAATGTCAATTATTTTATAAAAATATGAATTGCCGCAAGCACGAGATTATTTCGTTTGGTTACAAGACCGGCTCTGGTCAAAACATTTGTTATTCGTCACAAGAGTTTTTAACGAGGCATAATATTGTCGTTAATATTTAATAAAAGGTTTACAATTAAATCTGAGAAATTGCATTTTGTTTACAGACGATTGATTGTAATTGTCGAACGATCGATAAAACCACTAAAAGCGAAGTGACAAAATGAAGAGATAACAAAGAAAGAAGAGAGTGAGAGTTCCAAAGCATAAATACTTTGGCCATTTCAATCTCTTTTTGTTTCTGTTTCTTACCGTTTAGTTAACTGTTTCCGATCTCTTCTGTGCTACGTACACCACTTTCTTGGAACTATGGATATGCAATAAATAGTATTTAGACAAAAGAAAATAAAAATGTTTAGAGATTTAGGCATTGGAGAGAAATCGTTGAAGTCTATAATTGACAAGGTACAGTCACGTGGAGGCATTTTGGACAGAATCCATTATATCTTTTCTTTCAATGATCTATTTGACGTCCATTGTTGCCTCCATACCTCATTCATTGTTCTTGTACGACACAAGCCTTGTTCATAATAATATAGTGTTGATTTGTTTGGTCGTTGCAGACTGCTGCGGCTGCGCCTGCGGTCAATCCTACAGTTGCGGTTATGTCAAATGTTGTTCGTTTGTTTGCTGCGCGGCAGTTGCAGTTGCGATTGATCGTAGATTTTTAGTCGCACCGATGTTTTAATCAGCGATCGAAAAAATTGCGACGAAAAATAAAACATCTGACCGCTGCGTCTGCCGTAAGTACATGTGGCAGGTAAACGAACAACAATCAGCCGCATCCATAACTGCAGGAACCTGCGGCTGACATGACCTATATTCTTTTTTTTTTCTGGTTATCATCCATAATAATATATTCAATATATGAAATAGTTAATATAATTCTTATCTCATTACTTAAATCTCAACCATTTCACATCTAATGTTCAATTTGGTACCTAATAATTTTAATACATATATGCAATAAAAAGTGAATAATAAGGTTTCGTTTTGAATCATTACTTCTTTTTTTATTATAATATACCTATGTTTTTATGCACCTATATTTAAATTAATTATATTATAGTTTACGTACATATTAGAGGATATACGTATAACATCAAAGCTGGGTTTGGAACCAAGCGTAACAAGTTCGTGCTTGCGATCTTTCATATTTTTACAAAATAATCAACATTCGTTTTAAAAATATTATGATAAAATAATGTAAAACAGTACTTTTTTATTTTTTGTTTGCGATCTTATTAAATTCAGGATCGATACTGTATAACATAAACACATGCACATATCAAGGCGACACTGAATTCGAATAATCGAATTTATGGTATAACCACCACCATGGCATTTGTACCATTATACGACCACATCTTAAGTCAACTTACGAATTCCAACGATATATATGCTCGTTTAAAATTGGTCTATCTACTATTATATGTATGAAAAGTACAACGTAGACCATGAGTACGTACATGGTTTGAAGATTGCATGAGGTTGGGAATTTTTTATAGAAGCTATGATGGCTTCTTAAATTCGTTGAATTCTTACAATAGATAGAGCAAACAAAGTTGCATGCCTCAATATAATAGCTCAAGTGCTAAGCAATCGTTTTACCGCTCCGGACCACCGTGAATTCACCAATATTTTGGCTAAACTTAGAAAATTTTGAAATTTGTTGATTATAAACTCGAAAATTCTGAAATTTGTTGGTTATAAAGTCGAAAATTTTGAAACTTGTTGGTTATAAATTTAGAAATTCTGAAACTTGTTGGTTATAAACTCGAAAATTCTGAAACTTGTTGGTTATAAACTCGAAAATTCTGAAACTTGTTGGTTATAAACTTAGAAAATTCTGAAACTTGTTGGTTATAAACTCGAAAATTCTGAAACTTGTTGGTTATAAACTCGAAAATTCTGAAACTTGCTGGTTATAAACTTAGAAAATTCTGAAACTTGTTGGTTATAAACTCGAAAATTTTGAAACTTTTTTGTTCCATTTACAAAAATCACTTTCCAAGATATGATATTGTTAATGTTTAGAGATTAATTATCAAAGACGAACTTTTTTTCCAATGATCATATATAAATACGTAACTTGTAGCATGCATGGAGAAATATACAAAGAGAAAAACAGAAATTTGCACTTAACTCGACTTCTAATATTTAATAGAGAAATAATGTATAGTAGGATGGCTTTAAGTAAACCGTACGGAATGATTCAGAAAAAGTCGAAATTGTAGGAGTTAATGATGCGTTCACGCGAGTACGATGGCTTTGCTGGGATATCTTATGCGTCTATGGCGTCGCTTGCAAGATGATGGGATAGTATGACTGCATAAAAAGAAGTCTATGGATTGATCATGAATCACTCGTAACTTATTATTATACATGTGGACATTGTGTATGCTCAACGTTTTTATCATGATGAGTGGAGATGATTCCGAATGAGTTATTAAGATCTAGGAATTCGATTTGTGACCGCTTGATGATGAACAATAGAAACGAAGAGACAAATGTACAAAATAAATGTTTATTAATTGAATAAAGATAAGAACATTAGAAATGAATGTAGATGACTAAACAAACTGTAAACAAATATTATAAAAACTAGATTTATATCTATTGGGAAAATATTAACAAATTATATCTTATTAGTAAATATAAATTAAATATTTATATAATTTTAACTTTTATTTAAAATTATTTTAATATTAATTTATATATATAAATTAAGAAAATAAAAAAAAATATTTTTTACAAATTTAATAATATTTTTGGTTAGTTTAATAAAATATATTAATTCTCTAACCAAATTAATAACAATGACATATATTGTAATTATTCTAATAAGTTAAGCTTATTTATATTTTTATTTGAAATTTACTATAATAATTACACGTCAACATGGTATTTTTTTTCAATAACATATTAAATTTATTTTCTTAAAATATTTCTCAAATAATATACTACGTATTACGTTCGTAATTTAAATATATTTATATTTATTTGAAATTATTTTTAAATTAACATATAAAAATTTTAAAGAAATAAAAATTATTTTTTTTGTAAATGTAATAGTATTTTTTGGTTAGTTGAATAAAATATATTTAGTATTTAACCAAATTAATATCAATGACATGTATTGTAATTATTCTAGCAATTTAAACCCTTTTATATATTTGAATTAAAATTCGTTGTGGTGTTGATACGTAAACATGACATTTTTGTTATTAAACGTTTGAATACAATTATTTTATTAAAAAAAATTTCAAATAATATATTAGGAATTTAGCAAAAAAAATTTTAAAAATATTAATTACTGTGATGGACCAATAGGCCCACCCACTGGTCACTGGATCTCACAAAGTCAATGGAGAGAAAAATAACTTGAGGGGACAACGTCGCTTGGGATTCAGTGTGTGAAGAGAAAAAGACTGGAAACGTCGTCGTTTGTAGTCACTGGAAAGATAGAAACTCGAGAACCGGCGTCGTTTCAAGTCAGATGCTGTGGTTAAAACGTTCATTTCTCCCAAGTGGTTTTTTTTTTGTTATTTCGCTCTCTGCAAGTTTGTTTGGAACGATTTTTACGGGAAGTCTACTCTTTCTCTTGATCCAAGATCTCATTCACCGTGCGTTCACTCAATTTTTTCGGGATCTTTTCGTAATTCGCATTTTTCTCCCAGACGGAATCAGAAGTTGTATTTCGGTGATTAAACTGCTGATTTGTTCTTTTCTTTTTTCTGGAATTATCCGCCGTTTTGTTTCGTGTTTTTGTTCATATCATTTACTAATATTGATTGAATATATCTTCTCAATGATTATGCATTTATCTCGTATGTTTCGATTCGTTCTTACTGAATTCGCTTCTCGAGCTATGATATTGATTGAATATATCTGATCAATGATACATGCATTTATCTCGTATGTTTAGATTCGTTCTTACTGAAATTCTCGAGCTATATGGGGTTTACCGATTTCATCGTGATTGCTATTGATTTATCCAGAGTTTCTGGAATTTCAGATTCTCAGTTAGTGGCTGTTCCAAATTTTCATTTAATTAGATATCTGAGATATTTGGGTTTTGTTTTTTTTTTTATAATTGGAATTAGGTTGCTTTGGAAGTAAAGAAACAAGAATGGCGAGATCATCGCCACGAAGAGGGCAAAGATCAAAGGGCTTGAAGGTGAAACACTGTCTTCAGTTGACTCTGTTGCTTGGTGTGGGAATATGGCTGATTTATCAGATGAAGCATTCACATGAGAAGAAATCCGTGTTTGAGGAGACGGCAAAGACTGTTGTTGGGGATAAACTGGTGAGTCTTGGAAGGAAGGATCTTAATTCGCGTGTTGAGACTATGAATGCGAAGGAGGGTGTGGAAGTTGGTGAGAGTTTTAATAACTTAGGTAAGGAGAATGTCGATGAGAGTGTTGAGAGGGAGGAGGAAAGAGGCGAAGAGATGGCGATGGAAGAGACTAATGAGAAGGAGACCGAAGGTACCGGTAACAGAGGAAACAAAGAGGAGTCTAACAATGAAGAAAGCGAGAAGGTGATTGGTGAGAGTGATGGTGGAAATGAGACGAGTAACGAAGTAGCTAGAGAGAAGAATTACAAGGGAGATGATGCGTCGAGTGAGGTAGTGCATGAGATGGTGGAGGAAAAGAAGGTGGAGGTTGAGGAAGAAAGTAAATACAACAGAATTGAGAACGTCAGTTTTCATGAAGACGAGTCGGGTCCAAAGACTGAAGAACTAAAGGGTTCTGTTATTAAGAATGTCACAACTGACAATGGGGAGATTGGTAGTGATGATGGTGAGCAACAAGAGACAAAGAATGAGTCAGATTCAAAGACTGGTGAGAAGTCAGAATCCGAGGAGAACACTGGTTCATCCCGAGGTAACGATACTAATGAAATAAAAACTGGCAGTCAGAATGTGGTGTTGGAGAATGGGTTCTCTGATTCTAATGGTGAATTGCCTGAGACTAATCAGTCAACTTCCAGTGCAACGGAAACTACAGAGTCTTCTGGGAGTGATGGCTCGGGATCTACTGAAAAGACCACCGATGGAGATGAAAGCGAGAAATCCACTGGTTATCAAGAAACAAAAAACGAAAAAGATGAGAAGGAAAATGTACACTCTTCTGAACTCTCATCTGAAGAGGAAACCAAAAACAAAGAACCTGAGAAAAAGGAGAAAGAAGAGTCCTTGTCCCAAGAGGAGAGATTAGAGGAAGAACCAGCGAAAAGAGAGAAAGAAGAGCCTTTATCCCAAGAGGAAAGTAAAGAGGAAGAAACTGAGAAAAAGGAGAAAGAAGAATCGTCGTCACGTGAAGAGAATGAAAACAATGAAACTGAGAGAAAGGAGAAAGTAGAGTCTTCATCACAAGAGGATAACGAGAACAAAGAAACCGAGAAAAGGGAGAAAGAAGGGTCTTTAGAATCTCAGGGAAAGGAAAATGGCAACAGTGAGAAGAAGAATGAACAGGTGGAATTTGCGGATACTACAATCTTACAGGAGAAGAGCAATGAAAAAAAAACTGATGAAAGCAAGAGTGTATCAGGTAACGAAAATAGCAAATCAGATTCTGATAAAAAGGAAACAGTGGATGATACGTCAAAAACAGAGTCAGAGAAAGAGGAAAACAACAAAAGTGGCAAAACAGAGGAATCCAAGAAAGATCAAGAGCAAAACAAGGCCATTTTGGATAATAGTCTCTCTCAAGATGTTAAGGATGCGCGAACTGATCTGGAGACTCTTCCCGAATCCAGCAATGAATTGACCAACGATAAAGTCGCTGCAGAGTGAAGTTTCTTAAAGAAGTTAAAAGTTTCTTGTATTGTATGCATATCTTATACTTTTCATTATCCTTTGAAGAATTTTCCGTTTACAGAGATTGAATCACAACAGATTTTAGGAAACATAATTCTTGGATAATAACAAACTTCTTATTTCCCACAAAAGATAGGCGATTGGAGTACCAAATACTTGACAAAGTTAAAACAAATACGGTAAGCAAAGCCTTTGAAATGAAACAAAAAATTATTGTGAGAAAACGCAAAAAATCAGTGCCCTTCGTTGTGCTTCACTTCAAACAGACCATCTGGACCTGAGAATCAAGGAAATAGAAAGCGTGGAGTCAGAAACTGGTTTTGGATAACGAAGCCACAGATAACATTCGGTCATCCCAAAAGGTCTACGACAAAAGAGAGTCATCATCACATACTACAAAGCGCAAAATAACAAGATGGAAGCCAGAAAAAACAGTAAAGGTATACATACCCCAAGGAAACTCCTTGTTGCGAATGTGCATGTAAGGGTAGGCCTGCATACAAGGACATATGGGGAAAACAATGGTTAGCGAGAGATCGAGACAATGTAGGGTCAAATTACAAAGCAGAATGAATGAGATGAACCAAATCAGAATATGACGGAAAAAGGCAGCTTTAAATAACTTTCACCATCTCAATACTCATTTCCATTTTCGCTGGCGATATTACAATTCTCTCAGACAAGGTAAGCAAAAATTTAAGATTCCAAATCATGATTCAAGAGCAATCCAATAAAACTGCTCTAAGGGAGGCTCTTACAGGAGGGTCCTCGCCGTGATGATGGCCCTTGGATAAAACATAGACGGCTAGAGCAGTGCAACTAGCAATACCCAGATAAGTTATCTTCTCCCACTTCGCAGCTTCATCTGTGAAAAATTCAAATTTTTTTTATTTTTAAAACTGATCCTTCCAACATCCTATCAAGATCTGAATCTTAAATCAATTAAGAACTGAGGAAGTCTACCAATCATCAGCATCGAGTAAGAATACGAATCTATAATACCGTCGAGGACATAACATCTCAAAATAAAATTAGAAAACCTAGATCGATTGAAATGGCAAGAGAGATAGAGAGATGAGACAAATTACAAGCATCGTCATGGCCAGCGGATGAGGAAAAGTTTCGTTTAGGAGCGATGGATATCCTCGGAGCTGCGCGGAACGCTGTTCGGGAAAGAGCTGAGCGTACAATCGCCGTAGCCATCTTCAGGGAACTTCTTCTTCTTCAAGGGGTCTCTCTTGGTTAAAAAAAAATGATCTGTCATTGAATCAACCCATTATTATAATTTACAAATGGGCCTTAATTAGGGCTATTTTAAGCCCATCATTGCTTCTTGTGTACTAGGTCGGACGTGGGAGGATATGTTTGGTCATCTGGTCGTTAACTGAAGATGGCTAAGACTTAAAATTGAAATTTAGGCAGGTTTTTTAAATAAGTAATTTTAAGAATTTATAAATAGTTTTTAGTTTAATCAAAACGGGAGCAAATTTTAGATGTTTTTAAAAAAAATAATCATCCAAATAGACAATTCAAATATCCGAATAACTAGATTCATACACACGCCATGCGTAGAGAAACATATTCGCAAATTATATTTTATTAGTAAATATAAATTAAATATTTATCTAATTTTAACTTTTATTTAAAATTACTTTTAACATTAATTTTTGTATATACAAATTAAGAAAAGAAAATTAATTATTTTTTACGAATTTAATAGTATTTTTTTGTTAGTTTAATAAAATATATTAATTATATAACTAAATTAATAACAATGATATACTTATAATTATTTCTAATAAGTTAAACTCACTTATATATTTATTTGAAATTTACTTTAGTAATGACACGTCATCATGGTATTTATGTTAATAACACATCAGAGTAAATTTATTTTATTAAAATATTTCTCAAATAATGTATTAGGGATTATGTTAATAACTTAAATTTATTTATATTTATTTGAAATTATTTATAAATTAATGTATAAAAAATTTAAAAAAATAAAAAGTATTGTTTTTGCAAATATAATAGTATTTTTTGGTTAGTTGAATAAATTATATTTATTCTCTAACCAAATTAATATCAGTGGCATGTATTGTAATTATTCTAGTAAGTTAAACTTTTTTATATATTTAAATTGAAACTCCATGTGGTGTTGACACGTCAGCATGATATTTTTGTTATTAACACGTCAGCATGATATTTTTGTTATTAACACGTCAGCATGATATTTTTGTTATTAACACATCAGGATAAAATTATTTTGTTAAAAAAATTTAATAATATATTAGGGATTCCATGAATAAACTTTTACCGTTGGGATAAATCATCTTTATCAAATGGGGTTGTTTTTGTTACCCGTATCCAAAAAAATTAGGTAATTCGGGTGAGAGACGAAAAAGTTTGATAGAAGAAAATAAATCAGCATAAGGCTCGAACGTAAAAAACAAATAACAATTATCATCATTAGCTTTCGGAATCCTGTTGGCTACTACAACCGCCGCAGGTCGCAAAGAAAAGAGCTCCGGCACCAGATCCACCATGAGAATGTTCGATGATGACATGATCTGATAACTCGTCACCGAGCATTTCCCAAACACTACTATGAAGATAGTTTCTAAAGACCCTGTAATGGTCATACAATCCTCCTTCAACTATCACAATGCTCATCTTCTTCTCTAACCTTCCCAACTTTTTTATCATCCCAACTATTCCTGCTCCAGCCACACGAGCCGCTCGTTCCGCTACTACATCGCACACTTCAACCACGACTTCCCTCGCCGCAAGAGTTGAATCCATGATCTGCAGGGTTCACTCAAGATTCAAGAATTGCTTGTATTTTTTTACACAAATGTCTACGTTTGTTACTTAGTTCTTGGTATGAATTTAAACATACAAGAAATCAAAATTTTCTATGAGTACGTCGTATGAGACTTACCCCAAAAACTTCATTGAGTTTTTTGTTTACGATGACTCGATCTTCGGATATATCTTGGTGCATCGCAGCCATATCTGGCGACCTGAACATGCAAATCTATGTATTGTCATATAGTTGCATATCATAATCTAAAAGAAATATTAATAAAGGTACCATAAAATGTAAGGAATTGTGAGTTTTGGTGGCAATGTATCTCCAAATAGTGCAGATTCTTCAGACATTCTTAGCAACACTCTTCTCACTATCTCCCCTAAGTATCCTCCAGACACCATTTTCTCAAACACCTTAAAACAGAGTAACCATAATTTCTCAAAAACATGAATTTGTCCGAAAAAAGCCTACGGAAAGAATAGTAAACGTTCTTACTCGGCTTCCGGGTTTCAAGCTTTCTGCGTCTAGAGAAACATCAAATTCAGTTAAAGGAAGATGGCATGATCTGAAATCTCCCCACTCTGTGCTAATAACCTACAATCTTACATCTCACTTGATCATAAATTTGAAAGAAATCTCTTGAGTTTCTGAATCAGCGTTAGTTCCCACATGCAGCCAAGTGTCCTTGTGATAGTATCTTCCTCCAGAATCCACCTGATCACAAAGACAAATCATTCCAGAGATACATCATCAAACCCAAAAAAATCCTGAGAATGTGAATCTCTGACCCGCTTGCCATTTTCATCCGAACTCAGACCGTGTCTCTCGAGGGATTCATTCATACAATTCACAAATTCATTCAAAACTTTATTATCATCATCTTCTGCTAAATTCTTGCTCGTTATTGCCGAGATTGAACCTGACTCTATCTCCAGAGCGCGTCAACGTCAACCCGAGATTCTTCATCTCGTCTGTTTCTTCATCGGGATTTATCCCAAGAAATTTAACTAGCTCCAAAGATATGTAATCGCACAGCTTCTGAAACACACAGAAACTTCAGATTCAAGTAAACCTAACGTGTAATCCAAGAATAAGTGTATCTATCATGCCTAAAAAAGTAAAACTGCAGCTCCACAGTGTCCTGCCTCGTAGCTCCATAGTGTATCTCTACATGTATAACATGGTTAATTGACGACAATGTCTGAATGAAACAGAGGATTGTGATATTAGTCTTTTTACCCGGAAGGGAGAGAGCCGGCGAATGTGACGAGTAATTTGAGGGAACCGTTATTCCCGGTGGCGGAGGCGGTCATCTCGTCGACGAAAGCGTCCGCCACCGCCCAGAGCTTATGCACCGGCGCGGCGCATTCTCTAGCGAATTTCTTCAAAATTCTCTGGGTCTGTTTCCGCCGTCGTTCCTTCCTCCGCATCCACCGACCAATTAGTATAGATGCTGCGACCGCCGTAACTGTTGCAGCCGTCACGGCCACCACCACCTCTTTCCTAGTCATTTTTTTTAGTATGTAGATTTTTGTTGTTGTTAATGTTCTCCGATGCGATCAGCACAGTAACTATATCACTAAGATAAATGCATTCTCTTGTTACCATGTTTTGCGTACCAAATTTGAATCATTCAACCTTTTTTCACTTTTTTGTATTTTTCTATAAACAGAAAATTTGGTTTAGTATTTTTTCTTTGAATGGATTTGGGTGTGAAGAAATGTTGGTAGTTGCTCGAGCTTGGCCTATTGCGGGTTCATTTGCTTCTTTTGTTTAATTAACTTCGTTTGCTTATTTTGTTGCTTTTTTGTTGCTTTATTTGTTCATTTATTGACTCTGTAATGTTCTTAGTTAATATATTTACATCTGTTACTAATGCTATCTTGGAACTTATCTATTCATTAATTTATTATATTCATGAATGTGTTTACATCTTTTAGTTAGTAAATTATAAAAATATTTGTTTTATAAAATATGAATTTATTTAATTTCATTTGTCTGTAGATTTATTTAATTATATATCTCTTAATTTTACATTAAAATTTTCTGTAACTATTTATTAGTTGACATTACATTAAACACAGTATATTCTTTATATAGTATTTTGGAACATAATCTTAGTTGCAATGTTTTAAACATTTTTATTTCTGTTAGTAATTCAAAAATATAACATTAAATAAGTCATTAATATTTTGTTTTAAATGTGGAGATGTGGACACAAAATAAATTCCCCTATTATATCAGTTATTTTTTGGAAAAGAAAAATCAAATAAAACACTGCAAAAGCCCAGAGGACACTTAAATAACCAAATTACATATTTTTCTGGAGAGGACTTCATATCAAACTCTCTAATCTCAACAGAGATACACAGAAAGTCTCATTTATTGATATTCTAAACAATATCATTTTTCGACAACATCATAGGGTTCTAAAAGATAGGACCAGCAGCGAGAATCTCCTCCGTAAGTTTACCATCCACACCGATCTTATGATTAGCAAAAGTCTCGAAGTTCTTCTTGAACAAACCTCCCAATTTCACCAGAGTTTCTTTATGTGCCTTCTTATCAGACCACTGCATTATCGTAAAGGGAAACCCAAATCAACAAATAATGGTTCATCATCATCATCACTTAACATCTAATTAATTAAAAAAGAGAGAGAGATTTGAAGACACTAACGGCGTTGATGGGATCCAAGATCTCTGAAGGTATCCCTTCGATCTCAGTTGGGATTTCAAAACCAAAGATTTCGGTTTTCTTGAAGTTAGCCTTCAAAAGACTACCCGAATGGATTGCATCTATGATCTTCCTAGTATATGCCAGTTTGATTCTGTTTCCAACACCATAACTGCAACAACAACAGAAAAAAACACATTACAGATCATGTTTATAACCTACAAATAAGGGACAAGGCAACATTTTCCTTAACCGGGCATACCTGCCACCGGACCAGCCAGTGTTGACAAGCCAACCAGTAGCACCATGTGTCTTCATCTTCTCAGCTAACATAGCTGCATACTTTGTGGGATGCAACATTATGAAAGCTGCACCAAAGCAAGCTGAAAATGTTGCAGTTGGCTCCTTGATGCCATCCTCTGTGCCAGCGACCTATATATGATCAAATCTTTGGTTATGGTTTTGAAATTTATTGGGATTGATCCCAAAAGAAAAATAAAGACTTTACTTGGTACATACAAGGGCAGTGTAACCACTAATGAAGTGGTACATGGTTTGTGCCAGATTCAGTTTGCTCACGGGTGGAAGAACACCAAAGGCATCACAAGCCAGAAGTATCACATTTTTCGGGTGAGGACCAACGCAAGGTATTTTTGCGTTTGGAATGAACTCAATCGGGTAGGCAGCACGTGTGTTCTCTGCAAAACAAGGAGACTCGACAATGATCATTCGGTCAATTCTATTGAAGAAGGAAACGAAAGATAAAAACACTTTTTTTTACCTGTAACAGATTTATCAGAATAATCCACTTCTCTGCTGTGCTCATCGAAGACAACATTTTCCAAAACTGCAACAACAGAACACTTTTGTTAGATCACTGATTTAACCAATTTCTATAGTATCGTCTTTTTACCTGTTCCAAACTTGATGGCGTTCCAGATATCAGGCTCCTTCTCCCTTGAAAGATCAACGCATTTAGCATAGCATCCACCCTCAATGTTAGAAACACCAGTCTCGGTCCAACAATGCTCATCATCTCCGATTAGATACCTGTTGTGATCAGTAGAGAGCGTCGTCTTCCCGGTCCCTGAAATCAACATTAGTAGAAGAAAAAAACCAGCAATCTTAATTCACACGCCCATTACAACAAAGAGGCAAGCAGATTTCTAAGTTATGATTTCAGGGGAAATTGTCTTGTATCATTTGACTTATCTTTCCCTTCACATCATCACCAAAACATGGTCTTTGGTGATGAAACTATTATACCTGAAAGTCCAAAGAAGAGGGCAACATCTCCATCTTTTCCCATATTGCATCCAGAATGAAGGGAGAGAATTCGACGCTTAGGCATAAGGTAGTGCATCACACTGAAAAGACCCTTCTTCATTTCCCCGGCATACTGAGTGCCGAGTATAACCATTTCCCTCCTACCAAGATTTAAGTCTACGCTAGTAGATGATGTCATGTAATGAGTGTAACGGTTACACGGAAATTGTCCAGCATTGTATATAGTGAAGTCCGGGGTACCGAAGCTCTCAAGCTCCTCCGGAGTTGGTCGGATACACCTGCCACCCTCACCAGTTATCCAAATTGTTTGCCAACATATTCTCCAGTTGTTGTGTTTTCACCCAAACCCAAATCCGGAGGGACAATAATTGATACACATTGTAATAGAACAATAAACGAGACTTATCTGGGAAGTGGTAGAAAGCAACACTGGTTTTTACTTACATGTTGTGCATAAACAGTGAATGATAAGCTCTAGCGGAGACAATCCTGACTTTGATTCTGTTCTCCGGATCCCAGTTTAAGAACTGATCATTGACAAAGACCTAAAACCCAACAAAACAGCAAGTTTCATTAACTTAAATTCATATTCTAAAGGATACAGAGGTTACACACTCAGACACTCTGAACACTGATTAGAGACTTTATACCTTTTCCAAGGAATTCAAGTAATCAACTGCTCTTTCTCTGTTCACCATAAAAGTATGTTCATCCATTTCGATATTTGGGGAACCCCTAAATCAAAATTACATCAAAAATCAATAAACGAAAACAGAAGATAAACACAAAATTCCATCGATCACATAAGAAAACGAGAAGGATACTCACTTTCCCCACCAAAGTTCATCTTCTGTAGTCGAATCTCTAACGACACGCTTATCCCTCGGAGCTCGACCAGTCTTCGCACCCGATAACGTCGCCAACGCTCCATTGGAAGTGATAAACGAACCTTTCTCATACTTGATAGCTTGCTCGTACAGCTCTACAACAAGAAATCAGAAATCATCTATCAAATTCGTCAAAAAACTCCGTGCAAAAACATTCAAAAAATCGGATCGAATTTAGAGGTTTTTGTACCTGCCGGAGAAAGGTTGTAGAGAACATGGGTAAACTTCAAGGAGCTATCACTGACGGCGCCTAAGGCCGGAGAAAAGATAGAATGATGCTGGCCATGTGCATATGCCGGAGTAGTCGAACCGTCGGCCTTCTTCTCCGCCGGATCTCCTCTCACAACTTTGGGTCCGGATTCTCTCGTCAACGACGCCAATGATGCACTGTTTCACACATCAACAGATAAATTTTATTTTTTTCATTACGCGTGTTATTGCCACGTGTCATGTACATTAAATATTTTTCCAGGTAATTGTCATTATAGCACTTTGATTTCCTAAGCTAAAAGCCTTGAAGAAATTTATTGAGCAAAAAAGGAAGAAAAAAGCAATTGAAAAGTTTCGAGTTCAGTGCATCACATTAATTTTTTTAATATAATTAAAAACGTAGCTAAAAGACAATTCCTAAAAAAGAAAACAAAATCTTCTTATTTTTCTTCTTCTTTATTGTGAAAACGATCGACACGAAAACGCAATATTTTCCTTGATTCGATGTAATATATATTTTAAAGAAGAAAAAAAACAGAACATATTTCTAGAAATTGTTTACGTATATGTAATCTGTATGTGAGTAGATGTGTTTATAATGAACCTGATAGACTGAAGCTGAATCTTCTGGCGCTCCTCCTCGGAGACGGCGGCGAAAGCGGCAGCACCGCTTTGGTTAATAGGTGTGGTCGGAGCAGAACGCTTTTTCTGTAACGAGTGAAGCTCATCGATAGTCGTAGCCTTCACCGTCGGACCACTGTCGTCGTGGCATATCCCGCTACCCCTCTTTGCTCCCGTCGTTATCTTCGGCATCGCTGGTCCTTTCGGGAAGCTAAATCCTCCGTCACCGTTAGCATTTCCGTTACCGGCCGACATCTTTTCCCGTTTCCTGCAACCAGTAAAAAAATTAACTCCAAAATTACACTCATGATCGATTAATTAATTTACACTGACTGTTGACGTTAAAATAATTACCGGAGGGAAGAGAGATCACGAACAAGAAGACTGAGAAACAAAAAAAAGAGATTAATGATCGGAGGAGAAGATCATCTAAAGTTTATGGGAACAAATTAGGAAGAAGAGGACGATAATATGATGCGAAATGAAGAGAAGAGAAAGTTGGGTTTTAAAGGTTAGAATTTTCTAACCATGGGTTAAAACGTAACCATGATTAATGGTTTTAGAGGGTTAGTTAACCATAGTTAAGATCTATCCTAGGAAGAGACCATTATTTTAATTTTATTTCTTCTCTTCTTAACATCATAACTGCTGGTCTGATAAAGATGACTATACCATTTATTAAGGGACCCACACGATAATGTAAGATAATTCTATTGTATATTATTATTTTAAAATAACTTGCGGCTTTATTCAACTCGTTTTAGAAATAAAATTCTGGTAAAGGATTTCCATTTGAATTGATTAAATCCTTAATATATTATTTGAGAAACTTTTTAATAAAATAATTTTATTTATTACGTATTAATAACACAATGAGTTTCAGTTTAAATATATAAAAAAATTTAAATTATTCGAATAATTATAATACATGTCATTGATATTAATTTGGTTAGGGAATCAATATATTTTATTCAACTAACCATAAAATATTATTATATTTACAAAAACAATAATTTTTATTTCTTTAATATTTTAATACGTTAATTTGTAAATAATTTTAATTAAATATAAATAGATTTAGTTATTACCTAATCCTTAATATATTATTTGAGAAACAATTTAAAAAAATAACTTTACTCTCATGTGTTATTAACAGAAATATCATGTATTGATATATTTTATTAAACTAACTAAAAAGTACTATTAAATTCATAAAAATAATTATTTTTTTCTTTTTTGATTTATATATACAAAAATTAATATTAAAAGTAATTTTAAATAAAAATAAAAATTATATAAATATTTAATTTATATTTACTGATAAAATATAATTTATGAATAGTGTCAATTATATCAAGGTATATATCAAGGATTTGTTTTAATGGATTTTCAAACTTTAACAGAAGTCAGCCAAACTGAAAGAGAAGTAATATTTTGTTTTGTCCAAATTTTAATCTATTGTCTCGACTCGTAAGTATTGTCTATAGTGATATTAATAATACAGATATTGAAATTCACTTGGTCCCTTTAAAAAAAAATAGATATAGACATAACTCCGGTTGTGTAATAGGAGATGGCACGCAACTCAAAGCAAGAAGATTCGTATGAGGACAACGAAATTTGAAAATATGATTAATAAGAAACAGTTACGATTTACGAATATGATGATTGTTATTCACAATTACAACTACCTTGATAGTAAGTATATAGTCGAGCTTTCTGAGAGCCAAAGACAGAGCTAGCATGAAAGCATAAATAATTTTATGTACAAAGGAAGGATGCTATATATGATCTTGTTTTATAGTAATTGAAAAGTCTTTCGTTGGCGCATATATATTACCAGAGAGCCATGAAAGTTTCATGACATTTCTTGTTGGTCAGTCTTGGCTATGATCGTAAGATGTTCACATCAAATGACCCAAATTCAAAAAGAAAGAAAAAGATAATATTAATTTGACTTTTTTTATTGAAAAACCTATATGTTTAGTCAAGTTTTGAAACAGTTTAAGTTGATAATTACGAAGATTAGTTTAGAAAATTTTAAGATCATAAAAACTGCTAAAGCAAAACTAAGACTTTTATTATAAAAATAAATCTTAACCAAACTGATTACAAAATTTTAAAAATACATCACAAATACATATTTCTTGACAAGAGATATCATTGAGCCTATTTTATTTTTAGGCCACACAACTTCTAAGGGCTAGCCATTATACACAACACCATGCACTATTAGTCCTATTTAAACCACGAGTTGACTTAAAAACAAAAAAGTTCAATAGTTGTTTCCCATCTTGTTCATTAAATATTGAATTTGATACATATATAATCCTTTTTAATAGATTCATGTTTTACTTTTTTTAATGGTTTACAAACATTAATTTTATAGATTTGTAATAATTAGTTGTAAGCTTCAAGAAAAGGTAATATTCTAAAATACCACTTTTTAAAGTTTTTTTTTTTTCAAATCTAGCATCATAAAATTAAATTCCCCAAAATAACACAAATACTTATGTGAAAATACTTATTTATTCTAAATAAATTATACATAAACTTAAAGTATTGTATTTGTGTTCATTATTTCTAATTTAGGATTTAATTTTTTCTATTAAAATATAGTTTTAATGTATTTTAATTTTAAATTTGTGCTATTATTAAAAATTTAAACTAATGATGCTATTTTTGGAAAAAAACTTAAAAAGGTACTATTTTATACATTTCATTAATTAAAATAATTAAATATCTTAACTACCAATGGCTTATAATTACTAAAAATGTAAAAAAAATAAATTATATATTTATTATTGAGTATTAATTGTCTAGGTGGAAATTCTAAAAAACCATTGTTACTTAGCTAATGGAATCCAATGGTGTAGATTCAAGGAGTAATTAGTAGTATTAAATACTCTCAATTTCACTTTTGATTCTTCAAAGTTCTTTCTCATATAAATTGTAAATTGTTATATTTCCATTACAAATTCTAATTTTGTCTCCTTGTGGGGGAGGCTGATTCATTCTTCTCTTTTTTTTCTTGGATATCTCAATTTCACAATCCACAAAAAAGAGTTTTCTAATGATGTCATAATTAAACGCTTTATTTCCTTTATATTTTTTTTTGGGTTGCTCTTTTTTTTCTTAAAAATAACAACCAAACAAAAGAAAACATACATAAAAACCAAAAGTATATCTTGATAGGAGTAAGAAAATAAATTTAGAGTTTTAAAAAAAACATATAGAAAAAATATGAGTAATACCCTAAAATAACACATTTTAAAGTTTTTCTTCTAAATCTAGCATAATAAAATTAAATTTCTAAAAATAGCACAAATACTTATGTAAAAATATTTATTTATTCTAAATAAATTATACATAAACTTAAAGTATTGTATTTGGGTTCATTATTTCCAATTTAGGGTTAAAATATAATTTTAATGTATTTTAATGTTAAATTTGTGCTATTATTGAAAATTTAAACTAATGATGTTATTTTTGGAACAAAAACTTAGAAAGGTGCTATTTTAGACATTTGCCCAAAAAATATAGCAACAATATTATTCGAAACAAAATGAAAAACAATATCATTCCCAGCTAATAAAGTTTTAAAATTAACACATGTTAATAAATAAACCGTGTATAATTTCAGGTATTTGGGAATATCAAAGAAGATAAATATAATTGCCTTTTAATTTCTTCTCAACTATGAAAGTAAGCCACGTGTCGGTTACTTTTTCCTTATTGTGTTGGGAAAAGGAAAAAGGAAAATAGGAAAATAATTTCCATATTCCTAATTCTCACCGACCCTCTAAACTCTTATAAATAGAGAACAATACCTTTCGTCAATTTCCTTTAATCATTCTCATCGTTTATCGACTAAAACCTAATCTAGAAATTGATCTTACCCGATCAAACCTAACAATGTCTTCGAACAAGATCGTGTTGAAAAGTTCCGATGGTCAATCTTTCGAGATTGACGAAGCAGTGGCTCGCGAATCCCAAATAATAGCTCATATAATCGATGACGGCTGCGTCGGACCAATCCCGTTACAAAACGTCACTGGAAAAATCCTCTCTAAAGTCATCGAATACTGCAAAAAACACGTCGAAGCTCGTTCAACTGATGAAGATGAAGAGGCTATCAAGACTTGGGACGCAGAGTTTATGATGCTCGATATAGCGACAATCTTAGATATCGTTCTCGCTGCTAACTATCTCAGTATCGATGGACTTATTGATCTCACTTGCCAGAATATTGCAGATTATATCAAAGACAAACAACCTGAAGAAGTTCGCAAGATTTTCAACATCGAGAACGATATCACACCCGAAGAAGAAGCACAGATGCGCAAGGAGAATGCATGGGCATTCGTATGAGTAGAACAACAACAACAGAAAACCAATATTTTTTCTTCTCCTTTGCTGATTTTCGGTGTTGTGAATTCTTTTGTTGTTGATGACTTTCCTTTATTTGTTATTTTAGCCTCTATTTTTTTTAACTTTCGTCTCTTCTAATTTCCATTACGTTTACCATTCTTAATTATTTCTGACCAAAGTTTCCGGTGATTCGGAGTTATTCGCCGGCGCAAGGCGTGACCACCGCTTTTAGTTGATTAGGGTTTCACTGTTTCTAAAGGGATATTTGTTCCTTAGGTTAAAAAAAAGCTAAACCTTTCGCTATATCGAAGAAGAATTATTAAAATAATCTTAAGAAACTATATTAATATCTTAACTTAAAAATTGGTTTCTATCCACATCATATTTCCTTAGGTAAACTATATCTTAATTTAATTAAGATTTATATTACGTTTTTGTTTGAATTTTGGGGATTTATGTTTTATCAATTAAGATTTACTGCTGATAAATGTGACAGCTTACTTAATTTCTAATCAAATACTATTTTGAAGAGTTGAAAATATGGTTTAGAAGACTATTACGATATAGAATATATATATGATGTCGGAATCATTATCAGAGTAGTGACCATGTCAATTATGTGTGGTTGCAACATCTTTAACATTGGTTGCAACATTTTTTAAACCAATGTTATGTATACACTTTTCTTCAAGCACGTCTTATTTTGATTTTGATTCAAACCCACCAAAAGTAAAAATGAAGCTTCTATTAGCGTTAGAAAGCTTCGGTTAGTATGTAATGTATAGTAATTAAACTTAAACATGAAAAATATCAGTCAATGATAGGACTATTAGTTTGAGGAGACCCTTTGGCTGGAATCTTCTGTCATATGCTCCACACGTCCGATAAATCCAACGGCTGGTATTCATTCTTTAACAACAAGGATAAT